>MU869132.1:27246-44291 GCA_036418205.1 Ostertagia ostertagi
AATTAGAAAAAGTTGTATAAAGTAACAAATTTGGATTGAATTAACGAGGAAAATTCGAGATGAGCACGAGTTTTTACACTTTCCGAAGCCATAACTTGCTTCATTTTCGTCAAATCTGAAAAGTTAATATGGCAGACAAAACTAGAAGATTTGCTCTATCAAACGGTTAAAGAACTGCTAAAACGTCCAGTATTAAAAAATGGCCACGTTGAGGATTTTTGCCCGAGTACCGCCGAAAGGTACTTTTTCGCTACATTTTCAACGACTATAGCTCCTTTCAGGGGCGATTATGTACTAAAGTAGGAGCAGATTCGGAAATCCAGTGCTTTTCTCTTTCCAAAAGTGTAAAATTGTTTAGCGTATCTCAACTTTAACGATTACATGCTTATGAATTTGACGCTGAAGGCTGCATTTCTTGTTGAATAGTGTACTCCTCCCTGTAATTCACACGGACCCTTTCAGAATCCTCTTGATTTTTCCTGAATTGAGATTTTTTCTCAGAGAGCCAGTTGAAGCGCGCGCAACAACTGGGCCCACTCTGGGATGCGCCGTGTGCTTCACATCCCTTCAGATTCGAGGACTCACTTGAAAGATAAAATATCCGTTGGAAAACGTGCGAATTTCGGATTCTTTTCCCTTGTCGTGATAAATTATCTGACGTAACTAAGAAATTGTTATCAAATAACTTTGTTATCAGGAATCCTTCGGCCAAGCATGCACAGCATAGACCACATCCTTGATGTTTGTCCTAGACACTGATGATCCTACTGCATCCATCTGGCCCGACCCCTTTTCCCAGCGGCCACATACGACCCCCCCCCTGTCCACCTGTCGAGGATTTCCTCAACGCGCGCCCGACCCTGGTTGGAAGTCCATCGCGTTATTTATTGGGCGGCCTATGGTTTTCTTAGCACATGCCCATACCATCGCAGACGCTGCTTCCCGTACCTTCAGCTGGACAGGGGCAGTCTGCATGACCGCTCTGACATCCTCGTTTCTGACCCTGTCCAGTCGCGTCCAGCCGCAGGCCCATCTCAGCATCCTCATTTCGGCGGAGTGAAGCTGCCTTTCGTGATTCTTGTTCAGGGCCAGCACTCACTGCCTTTTGTTCCGCAAAAAAGAGTAATTAGCTAGCAGTTAGCGATCACCATAAACACTCACCCCACAACTTTTTCGTTAGGCACGATTCGTCCTTGATACACACTAGATGCAATCGTTGCAAGGTGGAATCACTGACATGACGTCAGCTGGAGTCGGACCTTGGAGTCGCTAAAATTTGAATTAGAGCTCGTTTGACATGAGCTCGGTGCAAATCTTTTTCCTCTGACATGCACAATTCATTTTGCCGGGAAACCTAGTTTCCTCCTGCGACAAACATGCGTCTCACTGCTCATGCCGATAATATGCTGCTCTTGTATATACGTTAGGAACATTTAATTCATCCTGTCATTGATTGCTTTTACAGCGGATTTCTTGTCAGCAGCTGACCTGTTAGCAGACATTTTTTCGGGGCGCAATGGCCTCGGGGGGGGGGGCAGTCGCCGCGCGCGCTTGCGGCAACAGGAAATTCGTGAGCCAGGGGGAGTGTAGCCAATTCAGGGGGGTTGGGGGTGAGGGCAGTCACATGACATGCGTGAGAAGCTGGAATGTTCGAATTTCCTGTTGCCGCACAGCCGCGCGCGGTGACTGCCCCCCCCCCCCCCCCCGCGGCCCATAGCATAGCCCATTTTTTCAGATGTTTCTTCATTCCATAGCCGCCGGGAAGATGCCGCATAAAAGAGCGAGGGAGGCTTCTGGTTCAAGCTTCTGGCGCTAGCTTCTAGCTCTCGTTTCGGCTCTAACTATTACTCTGATTCTGCCCTCGACATCCAGCCGTGCTCTTCACCAATACCGCATTCGTATCAATATCTACTGTCGTCCCGCCTTCAACGATTCTCTTAGCATCGTCAGTACTAATATTTAGGAGCTACTTTATCATAAAGAATATAGTTTTTCATGTTTCTAGGGTAAAGAAGCATATTGTCAGTATTATCAATACGATCAATACGGCCTATCAATATATCTGGGGAGCTCCGTTCCGATCAATAATCTTAGTGAGTGCATCAATATTTGGAAAGCAATATATCGATAACACTGCTTTCAGGCAATATCTATCACCAATATTATCGATATGATCAACAACCCGCCCCAACAATACCACTGAAAGGCGAGCCGTTTATTCTCTACAAATTGGTGCATCGACCGGCTCATCTCCTATGCCCCACAGTGGTTGTTCAAACACTCAACTCGGAGATTCATGGAATATGAGCGATTTCGTAAAATGTACACAATGATCGATTCGAAAAGGAATCAAAATAGAGGCAATTGCTTGCCGTACTCAGAGCTAATGGATTGGCTGAACGTCGTTTCGCAGCTGGTAGATTTCAATAAATCTCCGCGAACCAGTGTTTATCCCGTTAAATTGAGCGCTAGATATTTCAGCAACAATCTCGGTGGAATATTTCCCGCGAGTGGGGATTATGTGAACAGAGCCAACCAGCAATTCACAGCTTTGTAGATAGCTTTCCTAAATAGATTATTTTTGGCACTCAAACATTTATGGTACAGAGCAGCCAAAAATTTTCACGTAATTCCAAAAACTATTTTTCAGCGCAGTGTGAGCAATTCAGTACCGTGAAAAATTCAGAGTTATCTCCAAATGGATTTGGTTCCTTTTGGAATCACAGCCATTTCCACCTTACCCCTTTCAGCCCTGAATTTTTTCCGAAGAGAAAATTTTTTTCTTGTTATTGTTTATTGCATGGCCAGCAAAGCACCAACAATTCCGTATTTTGACTTACTAACATGAGCATAACAAAACCTAGAACGTAATTCGGAAACTCTTCGACCACAAAGTGGGAAATTAGGAAGTTGTGAAAACTGACACATTAGTTTTCTCGCTTATGTCCAAAAAATTCCAAACTTCTCATGAATGTCGAGGAAGTTTATGATCTTGCACAACATTATATCTAACGTTTTGATAAGAATTGAATATATGTCAAGTATTTTAGAAATGATTGACACTTACCTAGCGGCTTGCTGACCAGCGCCGATTCATTGTTGCGCTTGTACACGAGCACTTGTGATGCTCACAGCAACACACAATAGATTGGCTGGTGTGCAAAATTCGGAAGGAAAAGGTCATCTGAAGCGAGCTCTAGCAGGAGAAGCAGAAATATGTTGTTGCAACGGTAATACAGGCCTGTGAATTTGATGGTGGCGATTGCAACCGCCACGGCCGAAAAGGTGAAGAAGGGCCCTGCATAACTTGAACTTTCAAAACTGCACAAGAAAGTGCTACTCACTTTTTGATGAGTTCTATCTGACTACCTTTTATATACTCTTTTCTAGATTCCTCTATGGAAACGCTTTCAGTGAATGATTCATGATCCTTAACAAAGACTTCCTCTCTCGCTCCTTGAATTGGTTCTGAACCCCTCGCTTCATGTCCCCAGTAACCCGTGTTGTAGAAAGAAAAGAAGCTTCTGCGCTAATCCCCTTGCGTGAGAGTGGGTGTGCGCGAGGTATCTCGTCCATTGGCTCACATTACGTAATCATCAGCTGAATGTAGTTTGTTGTTTAAGAAGTGAGTGAATTGTTTGTATTCATGGCTATTGTGCGGACAGTGATGGAGTTGGCCAGTGGCATCTTACAACGCACCCCGTCTGGAAAAGATAAAAAGATTATAGAAAAAAGATTAAAGGCATGCCCCAGGATCGCACTGGTGTGGCTCTTGCACACGAATGTGAATGTATCGGTGCCAAGTGGGCCGGCAGTGAAGAAAAAAGGAAAAGAATCCGTCGAAAACGCTCAGGTTGAGGGCTCACTCACCTTCCTAATTGGCTGTGCTAAAGGAACGAGAGACTAAGCGCGAAGAGGAGAGTATGGGGCGAGAGAGCGCATCAGATGAGAGAGCACCAGACAACGGCCTGATAAGAGAGCTCGTTCGCTGCAGCTCGAGCAGCTTACTTTGCAAGCCCAAAGCGTTCTTGTCGGTCGAATTCCGTGCACGTGAACGCCACATTTGTGATTGTCCCCTAGGGTTCTATACTTCTGACCGAAGATCTGATCTTCACACGACCTCTGCCTGGGTTGTGCCTTTAAGTTCGGCACTTTCGATAACAGCTCCAGACTCTGCATAATCATCTCCCGTGATTCCATGGTTCATAACTGACCAATCAGCAAGACAAACGGATGTGGACTGGTGTTAGTGTTCTAAACATTAAAAGTGCGCAGAGCTTAGACCTCAAAAGAAGGATTTACGATCATGGGGCAGCATATGCCGCCCACGAATCAGTTTACATTTGCTGCGCAGAAGCGCGCGCGCTGCAGCGACGGACCGCTTACCATGAGAAAGGTGATGGCTTGGAAAGGGATCTTCGCTACATTGGGAAGAAAGTGTGCTGGAAAGACATAATCTGACATAATCATGCTCCCGTTGACTTCCATGGTTCCATCAACTGACCAATCAGCAATACAACGTCGATGTGGACTGGGTGTAGTGTTCTAACAATTACAAGTGGCAGTAGCTTAGCTCAAAAGAAGCTATTACGATCATGGGGGCAGCATATGCGCCACACGAATCAGTTACATTGCTGCCAAGGAAGCGACGACGCGCGCAGCGACGGACCGCTTACTGAAGAAAGTGTGTGCTGGAAAGGACTCCGCTTACGATGAAGAAGGGTGCTGGGCAAGGGACTTCGGAAGCATTACGCTGCCCAAAAAGTGATCCGCCCACTAGTTTAGTTGGTGATTTGAACGAGCAACGTTGCTAGCAGCAGCACAACAGGAGCAACTCGATTGGAGCGTGGTCTCGTATGGTGCCACTGAACGCGTTGCGATGAATATATGCATATATGTTCATACGTACGTCGCTTCCTGAGCTGTTACCTGTTCATGGGAGAATCCCAAGGCCAAAAATGTCGTGTCCGTTTTGCGTTTTCTGACGGAATTCCCTGCTTTTCCGCCAAGGGCGTACCATTGAGCGCCACCGCATCTCCCCGGACCCTTGTCGAAGCTATCTTAATCGCTGACCTTGAAACGATTTGGAAGTTCTGGCAGCAGAAGCGCAACCTGCTCATAGTTGGACTCCTCTGAGTTGCTGGTGGAGAACAAGACGGGCTTTACACTGGGAAGCCACCCAGCAATTTCAGGATCAGTGACGAAGAAACGTCAACAGCTTGAGGTGACGCTTTCAAGTGGAAAGCAAAGTAAGACAAGTTCTTCTTTTTGAGGTCGTTCGACTCCACCTTGCGAAGAAAATTCATGAGAAAATTGGAGACTCTTGGGCTGAAATCTTTTCAGCTTTGCCGTGCAGCCCCAACCTCGTAACAACGAGCAGGTACTTGCTCCCCTCTCTGGTCCACCTTCAGGAAAGACATCCAGATTTCCTTCGACCCGTAATAAATGGTACTCTGCAGTAGAAGCTTTCACCATTTATCTTCGCGTTGGTGATATGTTGCTGATAATGGTGGTACATACTATATTAAATAGATAAGTCATGGAAATAAAAAAAAGTGACAAAATCGAAGAGAAGCCACGGTGACTCACAAATTGCCGAGCTAATATTTTTGAGCCTCCGAATTTGCTAACAAATTGCGTACCGAGTTAATATTTTTTGTCCTATCTTAGCCTGACTCCCTCTAGTGCTCCGCAGATCATGCCGGTCCAGGAATAAATAAATATTTAGTTCGTCACGAAGCAAACTGCTTTGCACTGCTCCCATCAGAAGGCCTGCACACCGACTTGTATCACATTGGAGAGAAGGTTTTGCAACACTCTTTTCGAGTTTCACAAGAATGTCAGGTCACGTAACAATCGAAAACAACTCTTTTCCTTTTCTCTGAAAGTTTCCTAGTTAGCATTTACGAGTTTCCATGGCAAGTTCTACTGACGTCGTCGGTGTACAAGTTATGATATTTTTTGATAGATTGGAATATGCTCTTCAATATTCAAGTGAAAGGATTCGGGTTGAATTTAGTAGAGTATGAATAATGCCGTTCCAAACATGGAGTGTAGTGTCCCTTTTTGGCCACCCCTGTAGACATACAGTAGCGGTCAAAAGTTTGGAAACTTTTTTATTTTTGATCTAGCGCGGCCGACACATAACGAAATTGTCTCAAATTTAGATATTATATACAAAATCACGAATGAATTAAATGAATGAAATGAATGAAACGAATGAGATGAATTCATATCAAAGGAAGCAGTTTTTCCATGGGAGGTCCTTTTTTAAACCCTACAATCCGGAATACGAAATTGAAATTGTTTCTTAGTAGTTCAGTCTCTACGGAAGCAATATTATCGAATGTTTCTAGCGTTTTTGGAGTCGAGTAAGCATAAGAAGAATGATCATTCACAAAAAAGTATCCTCACAAGAAAATTGGCTTTTCCTCAAACACTGCGGAGGGTAGATTGACACGTCCCGTACAACCGACATCTTCAACTAACAAGTAAGAGACGGCTTTTTCTGGTTCGAACTTAATCGTATGAAAGTCCAAGCACAGCCCAACATCGGCCACGACCTGGTGAATATCACGGATGATATCCCAACAAGAAGCCATTGTTGGGCTTTAATAGCAGGATGGCCCAACTGGCTTCCGCACACTAACGGCTAACATAGACCTAAGGCGAGAGGTAAAACTTTGTCCTCAGCGACGAGCAGGATTTCTATCTTCCTAAAAATGATGTTGTGGACCGCCTGTGAAGTGTTCAGTCAAATGGAAAACTCACTCCCAAATCATAACGATCCCACATATAGAAATAGTGGAAGACGGCATGCCAATGGATGGAGATTTCCCTCAAAGACCATTTCGTTCTCCACCATTCGGCGATTCCCCAGTCTATGTATCCAGCGAAAATGTTGGTGGTGCCTAATTGAAAAAATAGTCTGATAGGGCTTCTCAAGGTAATGCTTATGAATAATGCTTGAATAATGCTTCGATAGTCAGAACTAGCCGGAAAAGATGGGTTTTCTATCCGTGGAAATGACCCAATGCAGGCCTACCTCCCCACTGCCGCCTTCCTAACCCAGAAAAAGAAGCTGTATGAAGCGACCAAGTCAAGATCTAAAGTCTAATTGAGTTCTACATCCCACGGAAAGCTGGCATGTCGCTCAACCCACATTCCACTTAAGAATCCCACCAAACAATGCGATTTAACGTTCTTTTGCTACGTGATAGATTTCCTGTGATTGTGCACACCTTTGAGTGTAATGAAATAAATAAATAAATAAATAAAATTTAGTTCACAGTGTATAGGGTTCGACTTAAAAGTCCTAAAATTATTTTATAATCAACTCCATGTCAATAAAAACGACGCTGACATAGAAATTCACAGCTACTCATCGAATAACTAATTTATCATGTAGATTCGAGAGCTATTTTGCCGAATTCGCTTTGGAATTGAGAAGTTTCCAAACTTTTGACGCGCCATTTCTTATAAAAATTCGTATTTTTCAAAGCGATCTCGTTTTCAAAAAATCATGTTGCTCCATCGTAATCTACACTTGATTCTGTATATAATATGTGAATTCGGGACAATTTCATTGTCTATTGGCTACGCTAGATCAAAAATAAAAAAGTTTCCAAACTTTTGACCGCTACTGTATATTCGGACTTGCTGAAGAGTTTGGTGGACGGAGAACCCCGGAAAGGAGCTCAAATGAGCCCAGAGAGGGAATAGAAAAAACAAGTGCGTCTTCGGCAGATCTAGAAGTAGATATTCTTCAAGTGCATGATCGGAGGATACTCCCTGTCACAAGCAGAAAACAGCAATATTTTGAAGGCAGCATCGACATACTAACTCTTTTCGCTATTAATTTTCCAAGTGCAGTGTCGAGTGAATACTTCGGCTGTACGCATTCATTTAGGTGCGCCTAAGAAAGAATTGAGTGAACACGTAGTGCATTCAGAATACTTGGAAGGATAAAGGGATGCGACAGTGCCCATCGAATTACTCAATCAGCCATTAACTCTCAAAAGAGCAAGGGACTGCGAAATGTACGATCTGATAATTTCAGCATACACTCCCAAGATTTCGAAATGAAAGTGCAAAGTCGCTCGAAATGGAAGTTAAACGCAAAAGTGAAGGCTCTCAAAAACAACTTTTTCCAAAGCCTAGTATATCTGTGAAGTGCTAGCTATTGTTTGAAATGAAATATGTAGGCAATAGTGCAATCGTTCACCAAACGGGTACTGCTCAAAACTAGTGATATACTTCACTTTTGTCAGTCCTCAAATTTGAACTCACTAAGGGCTCTGGCACGTTACATCTAGCAGCAGTCTAACCTATCAGAGAAGCTCCTTATGAGCAACAGTTCAACTCTTCAATAAGTTTGGAACCACCACAGATGGAAAATTCGGGGACTCGAAAGTTACAGTTACCACCAGGATAATTATCAGATGCAGAAACTAGGTCTCCCCTTGTCGACTTTCGTACACCCAAATGAAAAAATTGATGTGAAAACCCAGCCAGACACTCTAAAGACTCCACATCTGTAGTGGATAGAAAGCCACACGAGTAGTCTACTTAGAACTTCTTACAGGACCGAGCACCCAAGAATAAAGCAAAAATCCTAAAAAGCGATTTTTCGAGTTCGTTGCTTTCGAAGAATTGTTACAATGGAACCATCCACCTAATAGCTCTAGATTTCTGTATTTCACACCCTGGATGCAAGCGCAAATAAATGCAACACAAAAGTTTGATTCCCTGAAGAAGGCAGAGCAGAAGGCCTGGAAACATTGGACACGCCTCAGTTGCGTGCCACCGCACGCGCCATCCCCCTCATCTGAAGGCTCGTGTTAACGGGGGAAGTGGCAGATCTCAATTCTATTCTGGAATTACTTTGAGGAAGAGTTACAAATACTTCCCAGAAGTTGGTTTGTTCCATCAAGCTACTATGCGTTTTTAACGACACAATGTCTTGGTCCTCATAATTTTGGACCACCCTGTACAGTGATGGCAATGGTCATCTAGCGTCCGGCATTTTTCCAGGCTAGCCGATGCGCAAGTAAGCATTTTTATCCTGCACGACAAGTTCGGTCCCAATTAAGGCAATCTGAGGGTGGAGGGTCGACCACTTGTTGCTGCACCATTTCCTCTTCGCTGGAGTAGCGCCGCGAAATGGTTCGGGTCAAGCAAGTGAGTGCGAGGTCTGGCTCATAACTCTAGGGCATACCATAAACACTGATATTACAATTAGGATAATATAATATGCCTAACACCAGCCATTCCCAGGAGTGATACAGAGGTTAGACTCACTCTTCCTTTGAATTAGGGATGTAGAGCTGCATTGATAAAGCTCAGCTTTCCTTCGGAACCCTTGCCAACCCCTTCTCTGTCTGCTCTTTGTGGGATTTCCCGTAGGACTTTGTTTAGTGCACTATTCCATTATAGTTTATAGATTGTTCTTCTCTCAGGGCACCATTGTTTGATAGCAATACGATTGCCATCGCTTTGACAGCGCCCATTTATGCTTCCCACAGGCTTCCATCAGAGGTTTTCCCTCAACGTTTGCCATGGACAATTCATAGACCCGAGCAGGATATGGAAAAGAACACCCATTCTTGATGGGTGATCTGCTGAATTTTTTGCGGCCTCGTAGTTATTCTACGTAGCGGTCGCGTGGGGTTCACAAATTAGCATCTCGCGTAACGAGGTGAGAAACGGTGCCTCGTTCGCCAGAGGCTGGATCGGATCTCCTTCTATCTGCTAATTGAGGATGAACACTTGCTGCACAGCTCAATCTTATAATAGCTCCCTAAGAACGAGGAGCTGAAGGAAACCCGTAAGGAAGAAAATAAGCAAACGACGTGCGCAATGGCGATAACATTCCAATTACCTGGTCAACACACAATAGAATGCAGCAACTCGATGCAAAGGACTATCTTTCCAGGCTCCTTTGTATTCCCTTAAATAAAATGATCCGAGTGTATGAGAGAGAGCTATGAAATTAAAAACCATATTTTGTCAACGGACGGAGTTGGTGTAGTAAGTGGCTCCACTTAACACATCCCCATTCTGGGTGTAAGTGCTTGGAGTGACTCTTGCCCAAGTCAACTGGCCTTCAACTCCTAAGGCGGACTTCCTAGAAAAATTTAAGATAGTGACTTGCACAGCGGCTAGCCCTCCACAAGTCATTGTGTAGGCCAGATCGCTTTCAGGTGCCACTGCGCTTCTGAATGGAGGTGGAATACATGGCGCATCCAAATAGGAAGCGAAGATCTGCTGTCGCAATTCCAGTGGTCGTTCACCGCAGTTTTCTACACTAGTTGATAGGTCTGAGGAAGCCATGGAGAACGCTCATAGAGCTTCCAGTTCCTGATTTTCAGAAATCACCACGGAATATGTGTACAGTATTTTCCGAGCATCCAAGCACATGCGGTGAGCCAAGATCTCTGTGGCTATCAGCAATAGCTGTTATGATGTTTTCTTGACCAAATGCTCCAGCATGGCAACGGAATAAGGCTTTCGGCTAGGGTACAGTTTTCAATTCCTCTCCCTAGCAAGGATCGCACAAGAAATCCCAACCCATTTCCATGCTTTGAGTGTATGCCCTTCCAAAATGAAAGAACTGCTCGTGTCTTAAGCAGACTTCCTTGTGACGACGTCAACAACGAAACGATGTACAAAATAGCTTGTGCTAAACCTAAATTTTGAACAGCGAAGGAGAGCCCAGCCAAATTCCACTTATGTTAGTCCAGCAGAAACCATCAAACTTGAGATCTGGAAGTTCTCGTTCTGTCACGCATAAGTGTAGCAGAGTTTGGTTACCTTTTGAATATTGTGGAAATCATTTCTTCCAACAGATTATCGTTTTTCGTAGTCCCGGGGAAATGGGCGTCAGTTTAAAGACCTCTTGATCGGGCATACCATCTGATTTTCAGTGAACGACATTAGGTCACTTTCCATATCCGGTCTTCTTGGAGTGGGTACTGATTGCTTCGTATTCAATTTCTATCGTTCAGGTTTCCCATGATAGAATGAAGCTTCCAACAGCTCATCATCCAGCAGAAGACAGTTCCACCGCGACCGCATGAAAGAGAGCGAGATCTACTCGTACGTAGCGCGAGTATTCCGCTTGCCTCACATTGTCAATGGGATCCCCTTCAACACATTGACGACAACGCGGGGGATATATATCCCGCGCATTGCAGGCCGTGTCGGACCGTGCGGGATATATATCCCCCGCACCCATTACACTCATTTTTTTCGCGCACGCCTGATTCTTTTAGAAGTTTCTTGTATTCATTCCATGGAAGAGACCTTGACGTAGCTACAAACATAGAATGGTCACGTATGCTTTAATTTAGAGGAGGATTTCTGAACCATACGAAATCTTCATTTCAATAAATTTTTCGTTTACTTTTTATTAATGTGAAGATTTAAATAGTAGTAGAAGTAGATAAGGAACCTTAGGGATGACAATATGTGTGTTTTGATTGGAATAATCAACGTAAAATTGCTTTTGAGGTCCATTGCAGCTAGTTCTGAAAATTTCGCTTTTTCATTGTTACTTCCATGTCTTTCGATCGAGTCGAATCACTACTGTGCCTGGGTGAGAGTTTGCGTCATTTACAATTTCTGGTGGTTTGATTGTCATAGTTGTGTATATTCACTCAGAAATACTGCATGACTGACCGGCGAGCCGCGCGCAAAATCGCCGCGTCCCCAGTGCAAAAAGCCAAACATCGCCGTACTGTCGTCATTGTTCATAGATGTTCCGAGGAGTACTATATTCGCTGGGCTATCTTTGTATAGAATGCTATCAAAACTCGCAGGCCACCTATCGTGCTGATATTCATGACTAGTGTACAATCCGAATCACTCTGGAACCATTTGCTATGAATTTTAGCCCAAGTGTAGCCGCAAATAACAAAGATATGTGGACGATAATACGCTAAGTTGTGATAGGAGCGTCTTAGGATGAGTAGGTCTGAGATATGCCTTACACATTACTGGTGAATCTTACCAGGAAAGGATTCAATTCATGGAACTTTTGAGGTGGACAGATATATCGATAGAGCTTGAAACGGCTATTACGATGTCCGGTAACTAAGATAACTGTCATACAGGGAAGTTCGAGCGTCAATGGCCGGGAAGAAGCATCCTTGCGACTCGGGCTTATGCAAGCGACGTTAGAGATTGGTTGCACTCGTTCTACCTGCGGGTCACAAGCCTCTCTTCGCGAGAGCAATTCGAGGACACTACATACTCACGGCGACTTTGACCTGAGAGGCTGGGAATCTTATTCAGACGTGACTGCTCACAACTTCTTGGCAAGTTCATTTTGCAGTTTTAGTTTCCATATTTGTAATCAGCGTTCGAAGCTCTATCGATATATCTGGGTCTCACCTCAAAGTTCCATGGGAAGTTGGATGCCTTTCCTGGTTAGTGTACGAAAAATGCTCGAGGAAGGGGAGCGCTGCGAAGAGAAACGTTACAGCAGTAAAAATATTCCGCTGTTAAGGTTACATTTCATGTTTGTTGGTCCTCCCTCGTAAAAATTAAACCCTTATCTATATGATTCAGGGTATCTGACAGTGTTCAGGGCTATGCAACCTGTAAAGACATTCAGTAAAAACCACAAATCGAAAAAAAGCTTAGGGAAGTCTACTCTTTTGGGACACTGACTTTTGGGAGTCTAATAAAACCATAAAACCAAACCTTCCGAGAATGCAACACTTCATCTCATGAACTGAGATGAATCGAATAAGTGATTATTCACTTAGGATTTCCTTCGTTTTTTTCAGTAAGGATGACAAGCTTTGGCTCCTTTTCATATGTTCTCGTTGCCTATACAGGGGGACAAAAAAAGACATTTTGTCTCCAGACTCAAATGGATTTAATCACACTTTGCTCAGCTCAAAGCGTGTGCTCCCAACTTAGAATTGAAGAGCGCATTTCATTTCATAAGAAAATCTTCATAGTGGCCATCTACGTGGACGGCATCAGAAAAATTTGCCCCGGAAACATGGTGCTCTGGTCGAGCTCAATGGGGTTCTCGACTGATCGTGTACCGTTACGACGGGTTCCGAAGGGCGGGGGGTTTGCATAGTTAGAGCTAATGTCCCTAGGAAACTATCCCACGTTGAATCGATCCAAGAAATTATGTAAGAGCTTCAGGCTGAAGCAGTTACTGTAGGCCTCCCTGAGCTCGACGACGGTGACAGATGACGTGAAGACGGTGAGGGTAGTGAAGGAGGGCCTGCGTGTACTTATAGAGGGACATTTAGGGAATATTTGCTGAGGAACTTCCGTCAACGACGGCAATCTCTGCGAAGAAAAAAGGCCGAAGTGCGACCTTTCCATGCTTCAGTAGTTCTTCTTTCCAACGGTTCCGGTGACTCCTCTTCGCGACGGCTCGATGTTCTTCTTTTGGATCCGATGCACCATGTACAGCAGAGTTCTTCACTAATCCTTTATTGGTCGGCAGTCCGGTACAATGAATGCGTTCCGACGAGATTTGCCCCCTTCTACAGGAGCCAGCAGCTTTTATACACACAGAATTCTAGTTCTCAAAACATTTCTAGGCTAATAAAATCAGATAACAGTATTGAACATAAACATTTGCCAGAGCTTGAGAGAATTCAAACGAGTGACTCATTAACAGATAACGATTAACCTACATTCAAGAATAACTAGGAATAGAGAAAGGAATAGAGGATTGGGAAATTCTCTATATATCCAGTTCAGCTCAGACGTTATCACGCGTATTCTCGATGAGCTTCAGTGAAACTGTGGAGGGTCTAACACAGTCAATAGTGAGATGGTTAATGGAGTATCTCATGCTGATATTCCATGGGTCCTCCAATTTCGCTAAAGCCTGCCGTGTGATGCGCGCGATAGCGGGCGAAGCAAAACTGGTTTTCTTATTATGGCACAAACTGGTGCTACGAGTTCCTGAAGGGACACCCTGCTTGATCCGTCGCAACAAGCTTCAGGAAGAGGTTATTTACCGCGCCATAGAACCCTAATCGTCCTGGCTCCGCAGGTTAAGTTATTTCTTTCATAAGCACCGTTCCGGTTGGGCTGTGCGAAGGGATGACGAGCGTTCGCCCAACTTCCCGGAGGCGCTGCCGATAGCTGCCAGTCTAGGATGGCAAGAGCGATAGCCCGCACTCACGGGGAAGGACTTTCAGGACATGGAGCGCTTAACGCTCCAGGAATGTCAAACAGTGGTGAACTAGTAATCTAGAGTTGGATTTCCTGTGATGACTAATTTTCGCAATATACTTTGGCGCGCCCAGATTGCCGCCAAATGACGCCATTGACGAGAACCGCCAGAATACTACTGTAAAAGAGTAGATCAGCTGCCCATAAGAGTGCGTTATGAGCTAGTGGTAATCCTGTTGAATGAAAATCCTCTCTAGAAAAGAATGTGCAATCTTAAAAGCTGTTAAGGTCGCAGGACTTTCTGTATTACCTCAGTAGAGAGCTCAATCAATGGATACCTTACCTCTATGGAAAGTGCTATAGGACTCACTTAGTAAGTACTATTGGATCGAAGTTGAACTCAATATCTACCTTTCTATCGTTGATTTGTTGGTGCCCTATTGGTGCCGAAAGGGCCTTCTAGTTGCACGCTGAGCCTGAAAGTTGATCGATCCCTCACTTTAGGTCTCCCCACGTTGTCCGCCTGGGGCCCCAGCCTAATTTGTTAGTCTTGGTCCAGTTGGTTCGTTATTAGACTCGAACGCGTCTCGCACAGGAAAGGATTTTATTTGGGAGCTCATCGTCTTCGAGTTTATTACGCGCCCTTGTCGCCGGCCACAGTGTAGGACTTTAACCCACTGCGTACCCGCGGCGTTTTTTGGCTGGCTGGCGCGTGTGGCCGGCGCCTATTTAGACCCCCGCCGCATGCTGCGCGATCCTAATAAAACTTTCATTTAAATTACAAACACCTATTATATAAGCACTGCGCATATATCTTACACATTTGCAGTATTTCATGTTTATTTTTGTACAGTGCGGAATAGTTATATTGCAACCAGTTTTGCTTCGCCCGCTATCGCGCGCATCACACGGCAGGCTTTAGCGAAATTGGAGGACCCATGGAATATCAGCATGAGATACTCCATCAACCATCTCACTATTGACTGTGTTAGACCCTCCACAGTTTCACTGAAGCTCATCGAGAATACGCGTGATAACGTCTGAGCTGAACTGGTATATTGATCACAACTCTGTAAACATCCAGCATTTTTCTTGAATTAAGATAATTTAGCGGTGAATAGGATTGCTGTCAGTCTCAAAATTAAAACGAAATATGCCTATTTACATAAGTGAGGAGCTAAGGCTTATCATTTATTTACATTCACCATTATTTAGAACCCCGAAAGGATTAGCGGTTTAATGAGTCTGGGCTTTCGTGATAGAAATGAAACTTATCATTTGCTGAAGACTTGATTGAATTTATGCAATCGACTGCTATTAAGTAAGCTGGATATATATCGAAATAATGTGCACGTACCTTTGTTTGTACTACTACGACTTACTACAATTTGTAAGTAGGAACGCTCTAGTGTCAACGCTGCGTAACGGAATTGACGACTTTTGCGTTCTGACGCGCCTTATCGGCCCTTATCAATCGTTATCAGTTTCTGGCACCCACCAACAATGTCCCCGTCCCACCCCACATAACACTTGTAAGTATGGTTGCTCTGGTGTCAACGCGAGCCAGGCAACGGAATCGACGACTTCAGCGTTCTGGCGCGCCTTATCGGCCCTTATCAATCGTTATCAGTTTCTGGCACCCACCAACAATGTCCCCGTCCCACCCCACATAACACTTGTAAGTATGGTTGCTCTGGTGTCAACGCGAGCCAGGCAACGGAATCGACGACTTTTGCGTTCTAGCGCATCTTATCAGCCATTATCAGTTGCTATCGCTTCCAATCATGTACCACCAATGTCCCGGGACCGCCCCACATAAGACTTGTAAGTATAGACGCTCTTTACCAATATGAACGGCAAAACGAAATTGGCGATGCTCGCTTTCTAGCCCCTCTTATCAGCTATTATCAGTCGTTATCAGTTCCTATCACGTACCACTTGTGTCCCCATCCCACCCCCTATAACATATGTAAGAACCACTGCGCTATCGTTACTGTGACTCGAGCTATGAATTTCCGGTCAAACATACACACACACCAACAGACACACGCTAGCCGCTTATATATTACCAGATTAGTCCCCCGTCAACCGCCGGGACCTTCCTTTCCTGCGCAAGCTTTCTATCCTCCGCTATGGTCCCTTCCTCCTGTGACACCAACACCTCGTGGAAGTGACGCGTATGCAACACAATGGTGTTTCATACAGTAGAAGGGACACAATCATGATATGACGGTAGATTTTTCGCTTCCCTCATCCTCCCTTCCTCTCTCCACTGCCCTCCAGCTGCCACTGCAGCACCATGTGGAATGAACGGAAGTGTGCTAAGCAGGTGTTTATATAGCCCTAAGAGTGTTATCACAACTATCCTGCTACAAAACATTGATATCTCAAATCCTGTAAGCTACCCGATTTGTTAGCGGTTTGTTTATCCCATGAGCTTCCTTCTCACTCACTTCATTTTGCGGACGGACACACATACATACACACACACACACACACACACATACAGATACACAAACCGACACACAAAGTTAGCGCTTTATAAAATAGATAGTAGGATGATGTAGGGAGTAGGGTAACCGAAAATGCGACAGAATTGAAAAGAGTTTTGAAGAATATAACAAGTGGAAAAAGAGCTGAAAGTGATTGAAACGTAGTAGCTTTAATTGTTTTATATGCTCGAAGTTGTCGCTTAGCCGTTCCTTCACTTTTACTACAATTTAGCGAAAAAATTGAGAGAGTGCAACTGGAGTTTTTCACAACAAATACCAGTAATTCAGGAATTCCTTCTCATTGCGCAGTCCCACGTCTGTATGTTATTCTCCGGATTCAGTTTATCATTACTATTAGATTAGAGACGAAATGTCGGAAAATACCCTTCGAAAAACCCG
>MU869132.1:44391-54891 GCA_036418205.1 Ostertagia ostertagi
ATTCAACACCCCATAGCGAAGAAACTCAAGATGACGTCGTCGCTCTCTACACGACAAAGTCTACTAACCAGAATGGCAGGAAAACTTTCATCCTTGCTGGAAGAATACGAGAGAGAAGCCGCGACTGAAAACCAAGTACCGCAAGAAGAAGCTGAACGAAGGATTCAAGAACGAGAAAGCAAACTTCACATGCACTACCAGAAGAAAAGATTGGAAGTGGCAGAAAAGAACTTGAATAAGATGCTAGACGCGTACACAGCAGCCGCAGACGAAATGAGTAGTGATACTCCGCAACTCCAAGCTCTCCTTGAAAAAGTGTCAGCCAATTCTCAAACAGCGCAGGATTTGCTAATAAGGGCACAAGAAGCCATACTCGAGCTCGACTTGCGCATGGAGACAGATAACCTGGTAGCAACTACAGAACCAAGGGAATTGGCCGAGGAAACCACTCGAATACGACTTGCTCCACTGCCCATTCCTAAGTTTGGAGGGAAAGTGTGGGAATGGGAGAGTTTTTGGAGTGCCTTCGATCATTCAATCCATTCGAGAAGTATCGACGACGCATACAAAATGTACTACTTGCTCGACGCTCTGACAGGAGAAGCAAGAGAATCACTCAAACAGTTCGAAGTAAGCGGAAGGACATACGCGCTAGCAGTGGAACATCTCAAGAAAAAGTACGGAAGCAAACAGCTTCTTGTGGGAGAACTCGTTGATCGGCTGGAAAAATGCCGAGCCAGAACGAAGAGGTTAGAAGACCAGCGACGATTGTACGAAGAGATTTCGTCTATCGTGATTCAGATGGAACTTCAAGGAGAAGTCATTGATAGCTCAGTGCTTCAAAAACTGATCCTGTCAAAATTCGCAGAACCGGTACAAAGACATGCGTTACGGAAGAAGCAAGAAATCAAGGAAGGAGAAACATGGAACACGAAGATGCTTCTTCAAGAACTGTCCAACAAAATCCACTCGGAAATCGAAGTTCATCGCCACATTCGAAGCGAAGAAAATCGCCCGAGGATGAGAGAAACAGAGTTCAACTCGAACTACATGCAAGAAAGAAGGGACAATGGCGCAATCCACCGTCAACAGCCCGATTCAAAGACAACTTCTTGCTTCTACTGTAATCGAAAAGACCATCCTCCAAAGAACTGTCCGGTGTTCAAGACGCGAGAAGACAGATTGGAAGAAATAAGAAAACGGTCTCTATGCCGAAATTGCGGATCAGCAAATCATATGGCTCGTCAATGTACCAGCGGCCCATGCCGGCTTTGCGAGAAACAGGGACACCATACATCGATTTGCGCTCAAACATCTCCATCGAGCAAGAAAATCGGCAAGACAATAACCACGAAAAAGCCAAAAATCAAGGTGACGGAAGTCCGACAAAAATGCCCGAGGATGAGAGAAACAGAGTTCAACTCGAACTACATGCAAGAAAGAAGGGACAATGGCGCAATCCACCGTCAACAGCCCGATTCAAAGACAACTTCTTGCTTCTACTGTAATCGAAAAGACCATCCTCCAAAGAACTGTCCGGTGTTCAAGACGCGAGAAGACAGATTGGAAGAAATAAGAAAACGGTCTCTATGCCGAAATTGCGGATCAGCAAATCATATGGCTCGTCAATGTACCAGCGGCCCATGCCGGCTTTGCGAGAAACAGGGACACCATACATCGATTTGCGCTCAAACATCTCCATCGAGCAAGAAAATCGGCAAGACAATAACCACGAAAAAGCCAAAAATCAAGGTGACGGAAGTCCGACAAACGAAACAGAATCTTCTGTCAACTGCAGCCGTACCAACAGAGGAAGAGGAAACACAGGAAGGCAGTTACGAAACGAGCCTCTGTATGAAAAACACGGAAGAAGGCACCAAGAATTTCGTCCTTCTGGGAGCAGCTTTCGCTCAGAGCACAGCAACGGATAGTAAGGAAAGGGTACACATCCTGCTCGACACGGGAGCGGATCGATCGTTTATAACTCAAGGCCTAGCCGATCGCCTACACCTATCCATTCAGGATACAGCTACGCTCAGGATCAGCACTTTTGGATCTCAGGCACCCATTGAGAAACAATGTGGAATCACAAAACTCCAATTGTGGGATCCTTCGGGCAACGCTCACCACTTCTCGGTCGCAATCACCGAATCAATAATGGAGCCGTTGAGGCAGGACAAATTTACGAAGGATGACCTTCAATTCATAGCGAATCACAGCATACAGTTGTCTATCCCAGCGCATGAGCAGAAGGCACATCCCGAGGTTCTCCTGGGATGCAGCGACGTATTTTCGCTGCTCCAAGGAGGAAATCAACAGAGCTGGCAACTACCATCAGGAATCAAGCTGATTCCTTCTCGCATTGGCTACTTGGTTGCCGGACGGCTGCGGGACGAAGTCGTGAAAACCATGACGGTCGTACAAGCCGAAGAGGACGAAGAAAAGGGAAATGAGCGAGAGAAGTGGGAACGCTTTTTGGCCTTCGAATCAGCAGGTTTACATGATTTCTCGGGAACTCAAGCCCAAGAACAAAAACAAGCAGACCGAGCGGTATGGGAAGCATTCGAAGCAACGATTACACGCGAACACAACGGATACCACGTCAGGCTTCCATGGGCAGAAGGAACAATCAAACTACCGGACAACAAGTCCCTGGCATACAAGAGGCTGTGCTCAACAGTGGAACGTCTCAAAGAGACGCCGCAAGTTCTCGAGCAGTATGAGCGGAATTTTGCGGAACAGATCAGCAAGGGGATACTCGAAGAAGTTCCCAAAAGGTTCACTAACGAACAAAACAGAATTCACTACCTCGCCCACCAAGCAGTACTCACTCCGGATAAGGAGTTCACGAAGCTTCGAGTCGTATACGACGCGTCCGCACACCTGAAGGATCAGCCATCACTGAATGATGCGCTACAGCGAGGCCCGGTCTTACTTCCTACAATGCTTCATATGTTACTACGATTTCGAGTCGGACAAGTAGCAATCATCGCGGATGTCGAAAAAGCTTTCCTACAAGTGCACCTACACAATCAGGACCGAGACGCTGTAAGGTGCCTATGGTTACGCGACACATCCATTCCGCCAACGGGGGACAATGTCGTGGAATACAGGTTCACACGAGTACCATTCGGATTGAAATGCTCGCCATTCTTGTTGGGGGCAACCATAAAACATCACCTCTGCTCACATGAAAACAAGGAATTGGCACAAGAAATTCTGAATAACGTCTACGTCGACAATGTCATACTCACGGCCACAACTGAAGAGGAAGCTTGGCAGAAGTATACTCAGTCGAAAGCTATGTTCAAGGAAATGAACATGAACCTGAGAGGCTTCCAAACAAACAATCCGGATGTAAATGCCAAGATCCCGGACACCGATCGAAGCACAAAAAAGATATCAAAAGTTCTCGGAATAGTCTGGGACTCAAATGACGATCAAATCCACATCAGAGTTTCGTTGGAGGAAAAACCACGATACACAAAGCGTTTAGTTTGTGAACAAATCGCATCCGTTTTTGATCCTATGGGATGGCTTACACCGGTCATGGTACAAGGAAAACTCTTCCTACAGGAACTGTGGCGACAAAAATACGACTGGGACACAATTCTCGCTGAATACCACGAAAACGAATGGAGAAGAATTGTGGCAATAGTCTCTGGATGTGAAATTCAACTCCCACGAATGGTGCTACCAGAACACTCACGGGCAACCCTGGCAATATTTGCAGATGCAAGCTGCAGTGCTCTTGCCGCATGTGCGTATCTCGTGGCCGGAGGCGAATCTCATTTGATGTTTGCAAAATCACGACTTCCGAATGCAAAAGATTCGCCGACCATTCCAAAGATGGAGATGAACGCAATAACTCTCGCAACAAGGATAGCATACATGCTGTATCAGGCTTTGGAGAGCAAAATCACAATCACCTCTATCAAGATATTCTCCGATTCTCAAATATCGCTCAGCTGGCTGGCCACGTATCCAATTCGGAAAGAACTTGGAGTTCTAGTAAAAAACCGGATAACCGAAATAAGGAACACGGTACGACTCATGGATGTGCCCGTCCGCTTTGGATACGTCGAAACCGCAAAAAACCCGGCAGATTGTGCAACAAGAGGTTTGACAGCAGAAGAAATGAAATCACACTCATGGTGGAGGGGGCCGGAATTTTTAAAATGCCCCGAGGAAGAAGGGAAGACACCCCACAACACCTTCGAACTTCCCGAAGACGTTGAAGGAGAGAGCATCGACATCAGTGAGAATCAGAGCACGTGCATGTCTACGTCAACTAACCTGGTCGCTGAAGAACTGCTGGACTGGAAAAGGCACAATACACTGGACACGGCGCAATCAGCAGTAGCCTACGCGCTCCGATTCCTTCAAAGAGTCACCTGCAAGTTGAAGACTGGTCTGAGGTCAAGAATCGAAGAAAAAGTTCCAGAATTACGCGAGAGATACGATTCGACGCATATTACTGCACGAGAAAGAAGCAACGCAATGGAAGTGATCATCAGAAATCACCAACGTATTCATGTGAATGAGAATCTACGCAGATCAACGAAAAATTTGAATCTGCAGGAAGATAAGAAGAAGTTGTTGCGATGCAATGGAAGATTTGAACATGCCAACATGCCTGAAAGTAGGAAGAAACCACTGTTCATCGCCGCGAAGACACCACTCGCGCAGTGTATAATACGACAGGCCCATCTTCCAGGTCATCTGGGCACATCGCACACCATGACGAAAATCAGAGAACGATTCTGGATTCCCAAGCTGAGACAGCAAGTGCAAAGTTATATTCGAAGATGTATGCAGTGCCAAAAGGTAAACAACCTCCCATTCCGATATCCGGCGATGGGGCCATTACCAGCAATGAGAGTTGTAAGAGCAAAACCATTCGAGAACGCGGGAATTGACTACTTCGGACCGTTGACAGCGAGAGAAGGCGATAAAACGGAAAAAATATATGGCCTCATCATCACGTGTATGATAACGAGATTAGTTCACATAGAAATCGTGATGGATATGTCAACAACGAAGCTGATGTTGGCCCTTCGAAGATTCTTCGCACGCCGCGGAGTCCCGTCACGGATAACTTCCGATAACGGACCGTCCTTCATACTGGGCGAAGAAATCCTACGACGAGCAGTCCAAACGGTCACAAGCGACGGTTGTTTCCTATCGAACATGGCGAGGAAAGGAATCGAATGGACAACGATCACGCCATATGCTCCGTGGCAGGGAGCTGTATATGAGCGATTGATCAAGTCCGTCAAACAATCCTTTTACAAGACGATAGGTAATCGAATTCTAACCGTGGACGAACTCGTAACGATAATGACAGAGGTGGAAGGGAGCTTGAACAGCCGACCTTTGACTTACCAAGGAGAGCTCTATGACATCAGACCTCTGCGACCAATAGACTTCATCGTGAAAGATATGGAAATATCATACCCGTTTGAAAATTTACGAGAAGACGATGAGGATACACCATACTTGCCACCATCAGAACAGATACAGCTTCAAACGAGAAGACAAGCTGAAGCCGCGCTATCATCAACACAAAAACTCACCGAACAGTTCTGGGCAACGTGGCAAAAGACCTACCTGAACGA
This sequence comes from Ostertagia ostertagi, assembly GCA_036418205.1. Lineage (NCBI taxonomy): Eukaryota > Metazoa > Nematoda > Chromadorea > Rhabditida > Trichostrongylidae > Ostertagia > Ostertagia ostertagi. The sequence goes on from MU869132.1 coordinate 50,010, forward strand.
TCTTCGAGAGTCGCACAAGCTCCGAATGGATAACAAGCGAACTGGAACAAAACCGCCAAGAATAGGTGAGGTCGTTTTGCTCGCAGACCAGAATCTTCCTCGACACTCATGGAGAATGGGAAGAATTACGGAATTAAAGGAGGGGACCGATTCAGAAGTTCGTGAAGCAGTTGTACGAATGCCCAACGGAAAATGCTTGAGGCGGCCGGTCAATCTTCTAGTTCCTCTTGAGCTCGAAGATAACACAATATCATCAACGGATGCATGCGAGTCAACGAAGGAAGGACCAAGTTCACCGCCAAGAGAACCCCACAATGACGAATCATGGGAGAAACGCCACCATCTTCGTAAACGTCAAAGAATTAACTACAACGAAGATGAGGAGGAAGAACCAAGTGGAAGTAGACGACAAAGCTACGGCATCGCGACGATACAAACATGTCTTCTGATAGTACTTTGTCTTTTTTCACCTGGTGCTGCATTCGAAGAAGGGGGAAGAAATGCAAACGAAACAAGTGTAATCGAGTGCATAAAAGGAGGGATAAGAGTTCTCAACGAAGCCGAAAAATACGAAGTCTGCTCAGAAGACTTTTGCACTCTACGCAGAAAACCGAAACCGAATGAGATCATTCTCTTTCCACCAGAAATTGCACTACATCGCCATATTGTTCAATGGAAAACGTTGGAGGAAACCCGTATCAAAGTGATCAAGATTGCGTGTCCACCGGCACCATTCTGTGAACAGGTACAGTGCTGGTTTTGCACAGCGAACGTGTTCAATCCAGAATGTAATACGACGTCAGCACTGGTAACTGTGTTCGCGATCATATACCTCTTAACAGCACTGATCTACACACTCTGTTACGTTCCACTTGTCATCGGAAAACCATGCCGATTATGTAGCCAAATAGTGATCGGTATGTTCAAACTGGCTCTTCACGCAACGAGAATGATTTACCGAGCAGTGAGAGGAAGAAACCAGCGTCAAAGAAGGGATATTGAAGCGTTACTACAGGCACCTCTGATAGCAACGTTTCTCATCCTAACCGTGAGCTCGGTAATGTCATGCCAAGATGTGGATATCTACACGTTGAAGACGAAAGTGTGTTCGGAAGGAAAGGGTCAAAAATGCTACGTGGACACGACAAATGTGGTCAAGTTGAATACGTTCAATCAGGAAGCATGCTTACGGATCACAGGAAATGGAACAACTCTTCGGCAGTATCGACTCATATGGAAAGGCCTCACCATGGACTGTGAAAAGGAAACGTTGGTTTTCACTAGAAACACCATACAAAACGTGGTAGACGCGAAACGGTGCGCACACTCGGGAAGCTGTACAGACGAAAAATGCGAAAAGGTCAACGAAACAACGAAACTCCCGGAACTGACGCAAGGAAACGCATTTCCAGGAGTTACGAGATGCGTGGAGAGTTGTGGAGGACCAGGATGTGGCTGTTTTTATCTCAGCAGCGGATGTCTCTTCTATAGAATATTCCACAAACCCGATGACGACGAGATTTACGAAATATTCAGGTGCCGATCGTGGAAAGAAACTGTGGCATTAGAAGTACAAGTCGAGAACAACGAAGGAGCATCACAAACGAAATTGTTTAACCTTCAACCAACAATTCCAACAACTGAGGGATCATTGCGATTTACGATCAGCTCCCTAAGCATCCCACCAACTCCGGCGCTCAACGCCTATTTCATAAGCAATGGTGAGGAAATAGCGCTATGGGATGAGCAACGAAAAGTGATGTTGGAATGCGACTCAAGAGAAGATGCAGAACGTTTAAACTGCACAGTTTCACACAACTGCCAATGCCAGCCCGCCGAACTCAGAGTAATGTGTAGCTGCACAGACTACAACATCACGGCTGCATTCCGAAATCAACTCGAAAATCGATTACCAATCAGGCAACCATGGGGAGATTTCGAAATATCGGAAAAACACAAGAACTCTGTAAAGGCGAGGATTCCTCGACTAGTTACTGCAGAATTGCTAGTCACAATAAAAGAGAACATACACCTAGTAATGAAAGAAACGACGAACGCACTCTGCAAAATTCCCAATGCAATAGCCACGGGATGCTACAACTGTAAACAGGGAGCAGTAGCTGAGTTAACTTGTACAAGCAGTGCAGAACACACGAAAGCCACTGTACGATGTGAAGAGTACCAGTTTTCAACGCCATGCACAGAGAAAGGAGAGAAATCCGAATTCAGATTCAGCTCTACAGTCGCAAGAGTGAAACTGAGATGCACGGTATCGTGCGGCTCCACAACAACAGAATTCGAAGTTACAGGAATCCTAAATTGGGTCAGAACCATTCGAGAGTCAATGCGACGCATCGCAAAAGGAGAAACTACAGTGGAAGAAGAAATAGTGTTTCCTGACTTCGGACACATACTGGATACTATCATTTCCAGTTACAAAACCGTCATGCTCACCGTCGCAGGGTTTGTGATCGCCCTCGTACTCGGATACATCTTCCTGTGGGCGTGTGGATTACGAATAGTGACATCGATTTTATGTTTCGCGTTCAAATTACTACTCGGTACCGTCATCGTACCGTTTCGAATCGCCAACCGAATCTTCAAAGAAGCACTACGCCGGCAACAAAAATCCTGTCGGAATCAGAAATCTCATATCAAACAATTCTGATTCTAACCATACTATTCCTGAGTTTCTGAGATTCAAACGTCCGACAAATCATGACTCACATAAAATCAAACTTAGCGTTGAGCCAAGGCATCGCAACAAAGGAACAACAAAGAGAAAGACCAAGGGATAGACAGCCTCTCAGAACCCATGATATGTCGGATTTCTCAGCTTTATCTACGACACCATCTCAGCTTGACCCCGCCTGTAAGGGTTCCGTATAAAAGCACGATGCACAACCCTGAGCTCTCATTCGAATCTCGCGACGCAACTCTCGTGATCGTCTTCCGCCGTCAGCACATGCCGTCAGGAGAAGAACCGACTCCCAACGCGAGGACGGAAGAAGTTCAAAAGAAAATGGCGGCAAAGAATCAAGAAGAAAAAGCAAGACCGAAGAAGCGCAGCAGCAAGCCTATTGAATCGACTTCAGCAGCGAAACGAACTCGTGAAGACGGGGGGACCCCTACCAGCTCCAGCTACGATCTCTGGAAGGACTTCTGCGAGCGAGGAACTGAAGTCTTCAAAAGCACCCAGAAGAAGATCACCGTGTTGGAAAGACAAGAAGCGAGCGCTCGGGACAACCACCTGCAGAAGATCGATATTCGTATGGAGAAGATTGAGAAGAGCCTAGCGGATCTCCACGAATTTGTCAAACAGACTGCAGCCCCGACGAATCTAGTCATCAAACCAGAGCACGTGGACGAACTGCTGAAGCGAGTCATGACGAGTTCAACCGAGATGCAGTCCAACCTCGAAGAACAGATGGATAACGCGAAGAACCGTATCCTCATGGAAATGGATGAAATGTTCAAAGAGGTAGACCGATGCAGATCCGAAGTCGAAAGGGCCAGCAACAACGCCGTGATGCACGAAGTCAGAGAGGTGTCGACACGTTTAGCCGCCTTCCAAACCGAGGTCATCCAACGATTCGAGGCATTGGAGAAGAAGCTAGATCAAAGGTCAGACATCGAGTCTATGCTTCGAAGGATCGAGTTGCAGTTGAAGAAATCGGACGAAGGCGACTCAGGATCAGCTAAAGAAGACGCGAGGAGGCAGGGGATTGAGGAATCAATCCGATTCGAAGACATTCTTCACATCAACAACGACCTCAGCCCCGAACCGGAAGAAGAGAAGGAGAATAGATCCAGCGAGCTCAGAAACGAAGAATCTAAAGCAGGCGAGATCAAGGAGAAGCGAGAAGACAGAGAAATCCTGGAATCGATGGCGAATGTGGACAAAGATCTTCGCAGAATCAAGCACGAGATCTTCGCTCTCGGCCAACAAATAGAAGAGGTAAGAAAAGAAGATCCCAAGGCTAACGAGTCTAAGATCTACGCGATGAGGAAAGAGAAGTACGAGCTCTTAGATGAAGAAATGGCACTCAAAAGGAAAAAGGATGATCTGAAGATGGCACTATACGAGTGGACCAGAAGGAAGGGAGGAAAAGACACCACGATGCAGCAGACGTCGAGCAGAACTCTTATAGCGTCGTCCAGCCATCGATATCAGAGGTCAACGTCGCCGCGCCATGGCAGCCAGAAGAGGTCACCGAAAAGAAGTCGTCATTATACCCCATCGCACCGAGGCTCTACCCGCAGGTCACATAGCCCTGGCTCAGGTCGCCGGGGAGTATAGAGAATTTCCCAATCCTCTATTCCTTTCTCTATTCCTAGTTATTCTTGAATGTAGGTTAATCGTTATCTGTTAATGAGTCACTCGTTTGAATTCTCTCAAGCTCTGGCAAATGTTTATGTTCAATACTGTTATCTGATTTTATTAGCCTAGAAATGTTTTGAGAACTAGAATTCTGTGTGTATAAAAGCTGCTGGCTCCTGTAGAAGGGGGCAAATCTCGTCGGAACGCATTCATTGTACCGGACTGCCGACCAATAAAGGATTAGTGAAGAACTCTGCTGTACATGGTGCATCGGATCCAAAAGAAGAACATCGAGCCGTCGCGAAGAGGAGTCACCGGAACCGTTGGAAAGAAGAACTACTGAAGCAGTGGAAAAGAAATTCAACACCCCATAGCGAAGAAACTCAAGATGACGTCGTCGCTCTCTACACGACAAAGTCTACTAACCAGAATGGCAGGAAAACTTTCATCCTTGCTGGAAGAATACGAGAGAGAAGCCGCGACTGAAAACCAAGTACCGCAAGAAGAAGCTGAACGAAGGATTCAAGAACGAGAAAGCAAACTTCACATGCACTACCAGAA
>MU869133.1:0-14321 GCA_036418205.1 Ostertagia ostertagi
TTACAAAACAAGGACTTTTTGTCAACAACAATTGGACATCCAGTGACCACATGCTTAGACCGCCGTATGAGTTTGAATATTGACGCTACAAAGAGAACAGGAAATTTTTAGATATATTTTTCCTCATTGTGGTTGCTTGCCTACGCTCCGAAGACCATCACTCTTCCTCAATAACCTGGCCTTACCACGTTTAGTCGGAGAACATTTTCTGCCAGCTTTACCTTTTTAGTACCGCAGAGTACTTTATTCATTTATCTGAAGGCAAGCGGTGGGGCCAACTTGTATGTAAGAGCATTCAGAAATTAAGCCGAGAGTGAGAAGTGGCTCGAAGAACGAAGAGAAGCGTAAGGAACCCCGACTGCGCCCCGAATAAGGCCCCCTCTCTTTCAGTCGCATTCTCCCTTCAGATGTAGAAGGGGCGTGTTCGAATGAGTTTCACGAACGGCTAGCTTTGCTCCAGTGCCAGTGATATTGAGCCGACAGCGCAAGACGGGGCTTGCGGAGTGTAGATTGGGGTCAAGCGTGCGTTGAGGAATCCTCGACAGGTCACAGGGGGGGGGTCGTATTGGCCCGCTGGGAGGAAGAGATCGGGCCAGATTGACGCAGTAGGATCACCGTCAGAGGACAAACATCAAGGATCGAGTCGATGCCAGGCCGAGTATTTCCAACAACAATTGATTCTGCCCACACAAAATCTTCGTGATTTAGAGGTGTCCGCTTTGGAATTCTTGGTTACTTCAGTGTTTTATCACCACACAAGTTTAAGAATCCGAAAATCGCACTTTTTCCAAGGGATATTTTCTTTCAAGTGAGTCCTCAAACCCGAAGGGATGTGAAGCACACGGCGCATCCCAGAGTGGGTCCAGCTGGTTGCACGCGCTTCAGCTACGGCTCTCTGGAGAAACAATCTCAATTTAGGATAGAACACGAGGATTCTGAAAGGGTTCATGTGAAATTACAGGGAGGAGAACACCATTCAACAAGAAACGTAGCCTTAAGCGTCAAATTCACAAGCATGTAATCGTCAAAGTTGAGACACGCTGAACAGTTTTACACGTTTTGGAAAGAAAAGCACGGGATTTCGAATCTGCTCCCACTTTAGTATGTAATCGCCTCTGAAAGGAGCTATAGTCGTTGGAATAGTGCTAATGCAGCAAAAAGTACCTTTCGGCGGTACTCGGGCAAAAATCCTCAACGTGGCCATTTTTTAAATAGTGAACGTATTTAGCAGTTTTAGTTGCCATTGAAAGAGCAAATCTTCTAGTTTATGATGACGTATTAACTTTCCAGATTGGATGAGTTTGAACGGAGTTATGGCTTTGGAAAGCGTAAAAACTCGCACTCATCACGAATTTTCCTCGTTAATTTTGCAAAAATCCTCAACGTGGCCATTTTTTGAGTACTGGACATATAAAGCTGCTTGCAACCATTTGATAGAGAAAATCTTCTAGTTTTGTCTGACGTATTAACTTTTCGGATTTGACGAGTAATGAAGCAAGTTATTGCTTCGGAAAGTGTAAAAACTCGTGCTCATCTCGAATTTTCCTCGTTAATTGATCTAAATTTGTTATTTCTTATAAATTTTTGTAATTTCAATACTGATTAGAAAGAGCTCTTCACAAAACTTCCAAATCTGCTTTCAGATTGAAAATTCGTCATATTTGAAGAAAGTTATAATCATTTGAATATTTGTTCAAATTTCAATAGTGGATAAGCTGCTCCACGGTCAACGCCAAAGATCAGCCAGCACACAGCTGGCTAAGGCGGGTACAAGCCTTCTTTCAACTGAAAGGGGGAGGTGTAGATTGAGAGCATACACTGTGTAGTACCAAAATTTGATAAGTCTTGCGAAGGGAATAAATAACGAAGAGATGTTGTCATAGTATGCCATTTTTGGTGACTAGTTTGACGTTTTTTTGCTCCGTTTCTCGTTTGCTCGTTTGATAGGGCTCATCAATAATGACTATTCTTTGACTTTTTCACTTTTGTACTTCTCAAATGAATTTTTCCGTGAACGGTGGAGTAGCAGGGCTTTTTTATGAACAGTTTTGGTGGAGAATTAAATAGCGTTTTCATAGTTCGGCTTTTGAAGAGGGTCGTTTCATAGACTTCGGCTTCTGGCGGAGGAGGGAGGGGGGTCGTATTTCCAAATTTTCCTCGACGCCTCGCTTGACCCTGGTGGTAGAGTTGGGGTCACATGACTTCTCGCGGCAACTTCAGGCGCATAAGTGATCACAACATCAAATTGCGTCGGTGCTTCACGGGTGGAAAGGTGAAGATTCTTTATGCCGGACCGTCCCTTGGATAAATGAGCGGCGGGTGATTTGGGTAAAAAGGCTGGGTTTGCACTCAGAAAGATGAGCATAAAGTGGAACCGTTTCTAAAGTAGTTGAGTTGCCAAGCAGTTAGAAAAACTGTCATCATCCTTTTAAGACTCTCTACTACACAGCCCAAGCAAACGAGTTCCTGACATTTATTTTCACCTGAAGGAGGATATCACGGTAAGGTCGGAGGTCTAAGAGGGGGAATATACTTACCATTAGTCGAAAGGCCGGCGAGTTATGAAGGCAAGAGCTTTTGAGCACTTTTTAGAAAGAAAACAGTCTGAGCTTTCCAATTTTTCTTGAGTTGCTCGCTGCCCGCGCTGCGCCGAGGGGAAGATTGCGCGCGCCAATGCGAACGCAACGCTCCCGTGCTCCAATCGGACACTTCTGCTGTATACTCTCATGCTCTGAGATGCGCCATGCACTCGTTTGATATGCGCTTGCATATCGAAATGGAAATTTTTTGTGATTTGAACGCCCATTCATGAAAGGCAGGCAAAGCGCCATTCGAACTAAAGGCAGTACTGTTTAGCAACTAATGAAGGCAGTTCGTTTTGCGATGTTATGCATTAGTAAATTACCGGATATCAGGAAACTAGAGTTCGTCTGCTAACTGTGTTTGAATTCAAGCCAAGTGTCTTTAGATTTTTTGTAGATTGCACTTATTTCCCCTAGTGTTAGCTTTTTCCTTAGCAGTGTACAGTACATAATAAGTGCGGGGGGGGGGGTCGTATGGAGACTCTCGAAGAGGGGGGGTCGTAAAAATTTTGAAATCGGTCCAACGTGACGGTTGACCCTGCTTGGGCCTGGTGCCACAAGAGGGGGTTGGGTTGTGCGTAAGTATGGTGAGGCTCACGGATAGGATCCGATGAGTTTCAATAACTTCAGCAACTTCGAAAGTGGAATCGGAAGACCAAGTCCCAGTCGTTGTGGAGAGGGAATTCGCTGAATCGCCCTGCGGCTATAGCTCCAATATTTCTGCTGGCAGTAAAAACGATTCAATCTTCATTTAGCATATCATTCACATGTGATTAACGGCCTTCCACCGAAAGTAGATTCTGCCAGTCCGAGGCCTCCGACAGTAATTCGCCCAGATTTCTCCTTGTTGGCCACTTCCACGCCTACAGGTATTTGGGTGTCGTAAACATTCCTGAAATTGTGGCTCCTTTCTTCACTCATCAATATGAATTTAATATGGTATAATATAGTGAGGATATTTCCGTATTTGGTTTGGTAAGTCCAATCCACAGATTCTTTTTATGCTGTGGTATTCAAGAAAAAGCTTTCCAATGCCCATTTCGTACGTATGCATAGTAAGAGAGCAAACAAGTGCAGTGTCTTTCTTTTACATTATCAATGAAGGAGAGGAAGAGGAATAGCTGTTGACGAATCCTATAACCCGACTTTTCTTATAGTGCGAGTCTAGTTATAAGGTCAAGTTATCATAAACTTTTCTTGGGCTATAGAAGAGTGTCTCGTTTCGGTACCTGTTCAAGGTGACGCCGCATAAGGTATCAGCCTGGACAAACTGCTTCACTGATGGCGCCGTCCATCCACCAAAAGCGCTGAAGTCATTGAAGTTGGCTGGAGTCATGTTTGATGCACCGACGCCCTTCACACTCCAGTACCTGAATGCGGGACCATATTTGCGGAAAGGATGCCTCACAGAATTTGATCCCAGCAATGCCCGTATTCCTACCAAAGCATGGCGTTGTTAATTCGGGCTCCACCAGTAATCCGGCTCCAGTCATCGTTGTTCGTATAGATACCGACTTTGAGCCCGTCCATCTTCAACGAGAAACGATTTTTCGAGTGCCGTCATGAGTAAAATTTTACAATCCACATGAATAGGATTATAGACTGGACTCACGCTGGCTCTCAGAAGAATGTCGTTGAGGAAAGCAATGTTGTCGCTTGGAGCTGGCAACCAAGTGGAAGGTGCCGAAACCTGGAGAAATTCTATCTTTCCTACAGGGCATGACGCTAATCTAGTGTCTTTCATGAGCTAATAGCTGACTAGGACACGTCAAGTAGCCCCCCCCCCCTACTCCGCTGGTGGAAGAGAAGAAATAGGGTCAGTGAACCTTTGTTTCGACGATCATTCTTTTGCATAGATTTGCCCATGAAGGTATCAGAAAAATCAACAGAAATATTAATAGTACGCCCAAACATGAATTCCCCTTCCCACACATTCGCTTTTCAACAGCTCAGCTGAGCTCAGGCCAGTCTCTGCGTGTTTTTGACACTTCCCGCTATTTATGCATAAAATACCTCCTACCTGGATCCACACTGAGTTCAAATAAATAAATGAGTTTTTTAGGTGGTCGTACATCTCGTTGAATTGCACTGTACCGGTTTTGTTGGATTTCGGTTCAGGAACCATGTAGGCTTCGATCCCGAGACCAGCTGAATGAAATGAATCAGCTGACAGTTCAGGCGTCTTCTCTGATTGATCATTGTGACGCAGAAAATTGAGATTTCGAATCTCTTGTTTATGCCAGTCCCTACCAGAATCGGCATTTCGGATATTGTCGATCGCACTCTGGTCAACTTGTCCCTGACCATATGGATGATAGGCCCTGTAACTGTAGTTTTGTCCAATGACTAATAAGTTCCACAAATTTTACTAAACAATATCAGTACGCCGACGACAGCATGGTCCGGGATCGATCATGGCACCCAAGCCGAATTGTTCGCGTTTGGCGCTGTCAAAAGCGAGGACCGCTGCCGTTTTCAGTGTTGAAGTGAATTTGGGTAAAGCAAACAATTGAATTTCAACTGACCTAATGAAGACGATTTTGTAGGTGTTCTGATGGAAACACTGGAACACCGTAAGTGGAAGTAAGGTAGAGATATCAATTGCGTAATCAGTGACGAGCTGAAAACCGAATCACTGTAAAAACACAGGAAGAAATGATGGTGAAGACCTGGACTTGATCCTTCTGGCATGCCTTCTGGCAAGGAGGCGAGGTACCATTCTTGATTCAGAGGGTGAGAGCAATGACTTATCACTCTGTTCAGATCAGATCTCTCAGGAAAACCTCGCGTTTTATTTGTTCTTGATAAATACGGCCCGAATAACTCAGGTAAATAGCTCCTCCCATGGATAGGGTACAGCTGTCCAGGAAAGTTGAATATGCGCTTTCCTGACAAGGGATAGGGCCTTGTCGTTCCTGATGCCGCTGCAGCTGTCATTTGCGCTACAGTGCGTATCCCGTCTCGCACGTCCTATGTGCTCTCTATTCTGTTCCGCTCGCCGCAAATCGACCGAACCTGTATACAATACTCACCGAAAGCTCGGGCAGGGGTTTTGTCACAAATTCTAGATTTTCTGTGGTTTCCTTTTTTTTTCGATTTTGACCAAATTCGCGACGAAACGTGGTATCCAAAAAAATTTTCCCCTTGTATCCAGGGAGAGTGCCATTCCGTAAACATTGAATGTACGTCAGTCCTCACCATAAGACTAGCTTATATGTGTAATATTACCTAAATTCGGTAAATCGTTAGATTCGATTTTCGAGGCCTACGCTACTGTAGAATTGTTTACCGCTGTTCGGGGCCGTCAGACTTTTCGGAATCCGAGCGATTTTGCACGCCGCGGTCGTTCGTGAATCGTGGCATGAAATGTTCGATTACTGTTACGCCGACCGACCCGCGGATCGCTTACAAATCGCCTCCACTTGGCCGATTCATAGTTGCGATTGAGCGAATTCGCTAGCGAATCGCTCGATTCGCAAGAGAAACCCACTTTCAAACAGCGTCCACTGTCACGTGACACTGTTTGAAAGTGGCGGGCTTCCTTTGAAACGTTGGGTCCCGCCACTATTGAGTCGCTGGTACATCGTTCGACTCGCTGGCGCAAAGTTCGATTCGCTGGTGCAACGTTCGATTCGCTGGCGCAACGCTCGGATCGAGCGATTCGCTAGCGAATCGCTCGATTCGCAAACTATGACATCGGCCTTCGCGAATTCTGACATCGATCTGAATTGAGCGAGCAACTTCTTAGTGAATACGCGATCAACCTGAAAGGCCGGCTTTGAGGTGAGCATTTCACCAATAAGAGTTTGTGTCGAAAATGAGTTCTTCCACTACTCACCAACTTAGAAGTCCTTTCTTGTGCTGTTGATTCATTCTGAATCACAGGCCCGGCTATGCAGCTCAAAATCAGGGCAGACAGCAGTGCGAGGCCAAGCATTCTGAAATTGAAAAAAAGAGGGTAAAACAGAAGCTGCGGCCAGAACACGGTGTGGCGCGTGTGGCGAACACTCCACTAAAGATAACGTCTAACCCCACTTTAATCCGATTGGTACGCAGCACAATCAGTTCCTGTGATTTACTTTTCTTTGAACGTAGTAATTCCTCTGGCGTTGTCAAGAATTTTAAGAGAACTTGAAGCGAGTATGGTGTTTCTCTGTCGTATTAGAGAGACAGTATTGAGATGTAGTTTGGAAACACTTTATTCAAAATCATGGCAAACAAATAAAATCCAGGAATGATTAGTGCAGTTATGGATGGAGCGGTCTTAAGTATTCCGCAGCAATCTTTACGCTCACCGTATCAGTCGCAGGCCCCTAATCTACGGCTGACAATTGAAGCAATCAACGAACACGGTGAAATTTCACCCAAGCCGCATTGAAGCAGCTGTGCAGAGTTCAGAGCCTGCTTCAGCCTCACTTCGAGGGCACAATATAAGACTCTTCTATTCACCAATCCCTTCAAGACCTGCCACGCTGTCGGACACCGCTCGAAATGGTAGTGGCATCGATTGAAGGCAGATCTTACGATGAAAAGATAGCTCATTGAAAATAAGGGTAGAAGTGGTCTGTAACGGGGCCTTTATATTGCTCGTCGATTTCTGCATTGATATCACTCGCCACGCATCGACTTGCGGCGAGTGATTCGGTAGTCGTTGGGCGTTCCGAGGCAATTGCGCTGCGCTGAATGGCCATGCCATGCATATGCCTCCATGCGAATAACGTGTTGCTCTACACCCTTGAAGGGTCCGTCTGCCTCTTCATCGGGTAGGTTTCCCCCTCTTCGACCTTCGTTTTTATCGTGGAAACTCCTTGAAGAAATAGTCTGGGCCAGCCAAAATCTATATCTAATCCGTTGTTCCAGCTTTCTCAAAGTAATCTGCTGTCGAATACATGGCTTATTCTCAAATTGACAGTTTATTCGTTGACAGAGTATTTTATTTATTAAGCGGCTGCACTGCGTTCCCAAGGGGTTCGTTATTGTAAGCAGTGCAGTTTCACTACGATCTTTGCATTTTCTACGGATTTGTGCGTGAAACACAAAGTCATGCCTCATTTTTGCTCGACGATTTCAGCAAAGCTGAAAAAGCAGAGGAAAATCTGTCGATGGTTCGATTTCTCATGAAGACAAAATTTTGCATTCTAAATTTGCACCTGGGGTTGATGTTTTGGCATCTGACGCCATTTGACATCAGCAGGTAGGTGCCAACTTAAAGGCAGCGGTTACGCTAGGTTTGAATGGGGTTTAGAGGGGACGAGGGGGTCCTCAATGGTACGTCAGTGGCGAAAGAAGCAGCGAAATCCGTTCAGGAAACGAGAAATGGGACCCCCTTTTGGGCCGTTGATTGCGGCTCTCAGATGGACTGCGGCGAAGACCGCGCACGCGTGGACGAGATTGATTACGCAACGCGTGCTGGGCAGCAAACAGCAGGCATGGCGCCCTAACCGCGCTGCGGCTGGCAACACGGCTCGCCCAGGCCACCGAGTGAACCTGTGGGCGTCACGTCGCAGAGGGCGGGGCGTCGCGCGGGTCCTGCTCAGCAACCACAGCACCTTCCGCCGTGGGAGGGCCACACATCTCTTCCTTGGCGGCCAAGTAATTGCTCCGTGTGACGCAGAGGCTTCCTGATGGGAAATTTCCTTTTTTTGCGTAATCGCTTTCTTTAAAATAGCTTACTAGCACTCAGAGATGTTTGAGACGGGAAGATGGAGGCAAAAGCCACTCATTTCTTCCATTTTTGACATTGATAATTGGCTTCTTTGAATTTATCGACGACGTCGTATAGATGTATTAGAGATGGTGAGAACGATAGACAGGGGCTGGTTTCTGCTGAACGAGCGAAATTCGAAGCTCCACACCCAGATAAGGTCATGTACAAGAATCTGTTCCAAGGATGGGGTGGGCAAGTCCACGAGTAACACAGATGTGCCGTTGTCGCGGCTCAAAAAATGCGCGACAAATAACGCTAGGGCTTTATAAAGTGAGCTAATGACGTCTGATAACTGCTAATGGACGAGATACCTAGTGCATACCCAACGTGGGCTACGACGTAGCGGCTCATTCAATTATCCGCGGCTTAGTTGGGCCATGGGCAAGAGAACTCAAACTTCTGGTTTGAAGCTGGTCGGTTGTCGCTAAAAATCTTACTGAAGTTTATTTCATGAACATTTATTTAGTTGTATCTATATCCCTGAAGCCTTCGACCATTCGAGCCGTTTCGTACTGTTTGAACCAACCAGTTTCCAATTAATAGTGAATATTTATCCGAAATCTGATTGTCTGATCTTGCTTTCCCGATGGAAGTTAAGCTTGCGAGTCCCAGGCCACCGATGACGATGTGATCAGATTTCTCATGTCTGGCCTGCTCAGCGACGGCTGACGATGGAGTGCTGTAGATATTCCTGGAATCGATCATATACACTTCGAATATACGTAAGCTCGGCAAGAGAGAAAGCGAGTGCATGTAAATACCGAATGCCCGAGGCCGGTGTCAAACTTTGCGAAACCAGCAAATCGCGGGATGCGAGCGTGGCACCACCTCGAGCTGTGTACTAGCGTACCAGCGATTTGACCCTGTTTGAAGGTGGCGAGACTCTCTAACGGTTGCACGTTGACTATGGCCACTTTCCAGAGCTCTCATGCCCTATGAGCTCGGGAAAGTGGCGAGAGCCAACGTTCGAAGTTAGCCCGACACTTTCAAACAGTGTCAACTCGCTGGTACGTCGTTCAAACCGCTCTTACACAGCTTAATTCGCTGGCACAACGCTCTATACCGCGAATCACTGGATTCGCAAAGTCTGACACCGGCCTCAGGACATGAAGCGGCCTATTGGCTTAACATATTATCAGTTTGGAACGCATGCTGGTCACTTCGCATAGCACGGTTCCTTGGCGGGAGGAAATGAGGCAACCGTAATTTTTTGATCTAGCCCCGTCCACCTCGGAACACGTCCCGGCCATCTGCTCCGCTATACATTTTCTCGGGCCGTGCAGGAATAAACTGTGAGGTTTTGCAAATACCCGCCCACACCCGCGCACGCCCTAACTCCATGGGCATAATATCCCTATTCCTTATCCTCTGAACACTTTCCCCTGCTTTCGCCGTCTTCTAACCGAACGCTACTGAACAGGAAACTAATTCCATACAAAGGCACGCTCCACCCGCTCATCTTGGACACGCTCTGCATACTTTGACATTGGTCATCCTCACAGTGGGTGGAGCGTTCCTAGTTGTTAGATGTTTTTAAGCAGATAGAGTAATTATTTATCCAGCACCTCAAATTTGGAAGATTTCGTCCACCCCAAGCGTTATTCACCCCATCCAGCCTCCACTTTCACATGCGCTCTGGCCTTTATTTTTTGTCCTTTCAAGATTTAACTAGTGGGAGCCGAATTCCCAAGAACAGTTTGTGTGAAGCTTATGAGGCTTATAACGACAATATTTGATTCGAAGCAATTCAACAAGCTATTTAAAAAGCCGAACGGGGACTTGATCGATCCCGTTTGCCTTATTTAATGGATGGGGAGATTTTGCAGGAGACCGATATGGTATAGTTTACTCAAAGGATTACTTACTTATGAACAGTCATACGTGAGTCATGTTTTTTCATTGAACCATTCGATCATCTAAAGAACTCTTCAGAGCCGCATAATTAAGCTGACTAGGCAGGTTAAAAAAAACTTTCACAACCAGATTGCCCGCCTTTTGCCCGCCTGTATAATATTTATTATGGCGGGAAGTTTGCTAGCGCCAAACTATTTTTTCCCACCTGTTCATGACTAATCCACAGACGTCTTCCAGCTGAGCGAACTGCTTTGCTGATGGCGTTGTCCATCCTCCGAACGAAAGGAAGTCGCTGTAGTTGGCCGGAGTCTCATTCGACGAGCCCATGCCAGTTGTGTTCCAGTACCTACGATAAAATAAAAAAAGTGCGGGTATTTACTAAAGGTACCACTTGTGCTTGACAGAGCTTTGAAATTAGTAATAACGCTGTTGTGATTGTGTGGCTGGAGGTCATCAACGAATTTCACTGTCACGGAAGGCTTACGTGGCATTGGCAACAAAAAGTGGTCAATCGGTCTGCGTAACTGCGGCTTTTGATATATACTGAGTTTTGGACACGGGGTGGGAAATTAGCCTGCCTCCTACAGTCTCACCTTTTCTCTCCTAAACTGGTCATCCGAGTTCCACCAGGGTCAAGCGTGCGTTGAGGAATCCTCGACACGTCGCAGGGGGGGGTCGTATTGGCCCGCTGGGTGGAAGAGATCGAGCCATTTTGATGCAGTGGGATCATCACCGTCGGAAGACAAATATCAAGGATGAGTCGATGCCAGGCCAGAGGATTTCCAATGAAAATGATATTTCACCCACACAAAATTTTCGTGATTCTGAGGCGTCCGGTAATTCTTAGTTACTTCAGTGTTTTATCACCACACAAGTTAAAGAATCTGAATTTCGCACGCTTTCCAAGAGATATTTCATCTTTCAAGTAAGACCCCGAATCTGAAGGGATGTGAGGTACACGGCGCATCCGAGAAAGGGTCTAGTTGTTGCGCGCGCTTCAACTACGGCTCCTTGGACAAACAACCTCAATTCAGGAACAATCGAGAGAATTCTGAAAGTGTCCGTGCGCATTTACAGGGAGGTGTACACCATTCAACATTGCGTTAACGGACTCTTCAGGGTTAAATTTATAAACATGTAACCTTTAAAGTTGAGAAACGCTAATCAATCACTTTTCTTAGAAAGAGAAAAGCAGTGATTTCAAATCTGCTCTTACTTTAGTACATAATCGCCCTTAAAAGGATATACAGCCGTTGAAATAGTGCCAATGTAGCGAAAAAGTACCTTTCGGCGGTACTCGTGCGAAAATCCTCAACGTAGCCGTTTTTTTAATACTGGACGTTTGGAGCAGTTCTAGTAAGCATTTGATAGAGCAAATCTTCTAGTTTATGATGGCGTATTTACTTTTCGGATTGGATGAGTTTGAACGGAGTTATGGCTTTAGGAAAGTAAAAAAACTCGCACTCATCACGAATTTTCCTCGTTAATTTTGCAAAATCCTCAACGTGGCCATTTTTTGAGTACTGGACGTATGAAGCTGCTTTAGCGACCGTTTGATAGAGAAAATCTTCTAGTTTTGTATGACGTATCAACTTTTTGAATTTGACGGAAATGAAGCAAGTTATTGCTCCGGAAAGTGTAAAAACTCGTGCTCGTCTCGAATTTTCCTCGTTAATTGATCTAAATTTGTTATTTCTTATAACTTTTTGTAATTTCAGTACTGATTAGAAAAAGCTCTTCACAAAACTTCCAAATCTGCTTTCAGATTGAAAATTCGTCATATTTGAAGAAAGTTATAATCATTTGAATATTTGTTCAAATTTCAATAGTAAATAAGCTGCTCCACGGTCAACGCCAAAGTCCAGTCAACACACAGCTGGCGAAGGCGGTTAAAAAGCTTCTTTCAACTGAAGGGCTACGTGCAAATTGAGAACCACAATCTGTGTAGTACTAGAATTTGGTAAGTCTTGTGGAGGAAATAAATAAAGAACAGATGTTGTCATAGTATGCCATTTTTAGTGGCTAGTTTGTCGTTTTCTGGTCTGTTTCTCGTTTGCTCGTTTGGTAGGACTCATCAATAATGATTATTCTTTGACTTTTTCACTTTTGTACTTCTTAAACGAATTTTTTTGTGGACGGTGGGGTAGCAGGGCTTTTTTATGAGCAGTTTTGGGGAGAATTAAACAACTTTTTCATAGTTCGGCTTTTGAAGAGGGTTGTTTCATGGACTTCGGCCTCCGGCGGAGGGGTGGGGGGGGTCGTATTTCCAAATTTTCCTCGACGCCTCGCTTGACCCTGGTCCCACGCGCTTCCCAGATCCAACTTACTTGTGTTCGCGCTGTTTCAGATTACGGTACCTATAGCTGTGGAAAGCTTAAAGCTTTGTAGATTTCACTTTATCTAACTTTTGCGAATATCCGAATTTGAAGTAAGTATGCTTGTTCAAAATGGTATTACCATGTCGCTCCCTTTGGGCGTATTCGAGCAGCAAACACGGGCATTAATCACAATTCTCCTCAGAGGGATTGATCTAAGTCAAAAAAATTTTCTGCTGCAAGTTTCTGTGGTAGGTTATCAAAAAGTCCTGATCACGAATTGCATACCATTTTTGGCGCTTGCTCAAATTGGCGCCATTTGGCTTCAGCTGCGCAAGGAACGATTTCCACAAAATTCGCTGTAAACTCGTGTGTAAAGGTTACTAGGGCCCTGACTAAAAATATCACACTCGTTTTTCGTCGTTCGCGCTTCATAAGGATTATTTTCAATCTCCCAATAGCTTCTTATATTCTCAGGGCGGAAGTGGTGTAGTGGCAAGTGGCACGCTTACCACGCGAGCGGTCCGGGATCAAAATCCTGGGTCGTGAGTCGCCCGGGCCAACCAAGCCTTCCATCCCTCCGGGGTCGGTTAATTGGTACCAGACTTGTCTGGGAGGATAAAAACTGACTTGTACATCGGCTGGCCCCCGCAAGTCATTGTATAGGCCACATCGCATTCAAACGCCACTACGAATGTACAAATGGAAGTAGAATGCGTGCCGCATCCCAAAAAGGGATTGATCAACGGCAAATGCTTTATCCTTTATCCTTTTATCTAAATATGACATTCTGTAATTATTTTGTATTTCGTGAATCTCTTCCGGTTTCTCCCTCATATAGCGTGTTCGTTTGGTACCGACTCTAGAGAACGAGAGCCTTCTCTCCAATAATGGATGGTATGGTCCATCGTAAAAATTTCAAGAAGTGCCTAACGCTTAACCGCGCTCCTTGGGGCCCTACCAGAGCATGGCGTTGTTGATTTTGGCCGAGCCTGTGATTTCGCTCCATTCATCGATGTTTGTGTAGATACCAACAGATAGGCCATAGTGCTGGAATAAAGCCCTGTTATAGTGAAACTGCCGTAGAGGGCGAAAGGCGCTTACATTGGCTCGTTGGCGAATGCTGTTGAGGAGTTGACAGTTTTACTGATTTGTACACGTTACGAGTAATCCGGAATTTTGAACCCCCGTCACCTGGAACACTTCCTTTTTTTGTGGGTACCTCTTTTTGCGAAAGGACCAATCCTCTTCTATCGAATTATTGTAATTGGTGGTGTTCTATTGTTTTGGTCAATCTTCAGTCCTGCTTCCTCAAAGGAGTTGGGGGATAACGTCATTGACTAACAGTGGTGGAAGGGGGCTGTGGGAGTGACAGTGACGTCATCGCAACCGCTCCGCCTCCACCCGCTGCTTTTTATTTAGCTTGCCCGTGAATTTCCTCCACTGTTTCCTCTACTGCATGAATGTTATTTTCCACTTTCCAGCTCGACCCATGGCCATTCCCAGAACATACGAGCGCTATTGCTCCCATCACATTTGGCGAGCTGCTTCGCTTTTCTGGTTTTTTCTACCACCGAGCTTTTTTCTCCTCTTTGCTCTCCTTTCGAGCAGACTAGCGAAGGCTAGCTTCTCAGATTGTCCTGGGCCTCAATTCTCGCTCACCTGAATCCACACGGATTGAACGTCAATGTTGGAGTTTATCAGATTGAGGTACATCTCATCGAATTGCTGAGCGCCGGTTTTGGATGATTGAGGCTGAGGGGACATGTAGGCTTCAGCGCCAAGTCCAGCTGAAAAATAAGAATGACTGGAGTTAGGCTGAGAGAAGTGAATTATCAAAACAACTGAGAGAATCAGCTCCCT
>MU869133.1:14421-25520 GCA_036418205.1 Ostertagia ostertagi
TTTGACATTGATAATTGGCTTCTTTGAATTTATCGACGACGTCGTATAGATGTATTGGAGATGGTGAGAACGATAGACAGGGGCTGGTTTCTGCTGAACGAGCGAAATTCGAAGCTCCACCCCAGATAAGGTCATGTACAAGAATCTGTTCCAAGGATGGGGTGGGCAAGTCCACGAGTAACACAGATGTGCCGTTATCGCGGCTCAAAAATGCGCGACGATGGCGTTAGAGCTTAGGGTACCCCCAGGAGGCCCGTCGCGCGGCAAGAAGGCAAAGTCAGCGGACGAGTCGCGCGCGTACTATAGGGATTTCGCGTCAAGTTAAATAGAATGTCCCATTGCACGTCCTACATCGCACATCACGCGCTGCAACTCGTCCGCCGACTCTGCCTTCTTGCCGCGCGACGGGCCTCCTGGGGGGTACCCTAGGGCTCAATAAAGTGAGCTAATGACGTCTAATAAGGGCTAATGGACGAGATACCTAGTGCATACCCATGACACGCAACGTGGGCTACGACGTAGCGGCTAATTCAAATATCCGTAATAGTTGGGCCATGGAGCAAGCAAGCTCAGACAACTAGTCTGGCCTCCCCTCTTCCTTATTTCAGAATGGAAGAGAGGGAATAGTTGCTAATGGCTCCATCGGCAATTTGTTTTGGTTCTTCTTTCATTTGCAGTCAGTCGACATCCACAGTTTCGCGACTGCTGTTACCCCACCAGTTTGTTCTAGGAGCATGCTTTTTTGCAGTCTCTTCAACTCCCTCCTCCCGCAACTTCCCTGTGTTTTGGAGTAAAGCTCTATGCACAAGTTCCTAATTGGTTGTTTGTTTCAAAATATTCGTCGAAGGTAGCAAGAGAACTCAAACTTCTGGTTTGAAGCTGGTCGGTTGTCACTAAAAATCTTACTGAAGTTTATTTCGTGAACATTTTGTTTAGTTGTATCTATATCACGGACGCCTTCGACCATTCGAGCCGTTTCGTACTGTTTGAACCAACCAGTTTCAAATTAATAGTGAATATTTATCCGAAATCTAGGATTGTCTGATCTCTGCTTTCCCGGTGGAAGTTAAGCTTGCGAGTCCCAGGCCACCGACGACGATGTGATCAGATTTCTCATGTCTGGCCTGCTCAGCGACGGCTGACGATGAAGTGCTGTAGATATTCCTGGAATCGATCATATACACTTCGAGATATACGTAAGCTCGGCAAGAGAAAAGCGAGTGCATGTAAAATAGGTACCGAATGCCTGGGGCCGGTGTCAAACTTTGCGAAACCAGCGAATCGCGGGATACGAGCGTGGCACCACCGAATCGAGCTGTGTACTAGCGTACCAGCGACTTGACACTGTTTGAAAGTGGCGGGACTCTCTCCCGGATGCACGTTGAATCTCGTCACTTCCCCGAGCTCCCATGCTCTCCAGAGTCAACCCTGCGTTGCGCAGTTCTCAACGGCCACGTTGCGCAGTTTCGCCCGATTAGACACGTTCTCTCGCGCGAACATTCACACTCGCATGCTCGAGCCGTCTGCGTCTCTCCGCCCATACAGCGTGCGTTGAGGATCTCTCAACGTGCCGTTGCGAACTGCGCAACGCAGGGTTGACTCTGCCTTCAAGTCCCTCTCGAGATAGTTTCTTCTTTCAGCTGGACTCGGCACTGAAGTCTACATGACTCCTCAACCGAACTCAGCCAAAACCGGTGGTCAGCAACTCGATGAAATGTATAACAATCTAAGAAACTCGAACATTAATGTCCAATCTATATGGATCCAGGTGAGCAATAAAACTAGAAAACTCAGAGGCGGTCGTTTATAGGCCACTTGCAGTACCAGGGCAAGACAGGATCCTTAGAAATGATAGACGTAAGAGAGCAAAGAAAATTGAAACGCTAAGTAGCAATCGTAAGATCTATTGGGAAGGCGATCTCTGTCAAATCGAGAAGTCAGAGGAAAGGGCATGGTAAAGAAGCGGGCCTTAGTAAAGAAGCTTGATAAACAGACTCTGAATGATGGACAAGCTGGGAAGTAAAAGGGGCACGACGTCCGGGAATGAGTCACAATGGTGGAGGGCGTGGGCTATAGTTTACACCATTTGAAACGTTATCGAAGGGAGGGCTTTGGTGTCCCATCCACACCCAAGCGCGGGAAGACACATTAATGAATGACAAGAACTCTACGATGAACATGAAGACTCAACCCCCCAAGAAGGGGGAAAATTGCATAGTTGGGAGACAGGCGGACCTCCTGAGGGTGCTGACCGACGCGCAATTGGCAGCGAAAGACTTTGACCTCGGCGATCTAGCATGGCTCACTTTTGGCGCGGTTGGCGGGGTACGCCCACCGACTATTCTGACCGCAGGTCTATACGTGGCGAGTGATTAGATAGCAGAGAGAGCGTAGTGTTGAAGAGGGCACAGCGATGAGAGTCGCATCAATGCGCAAATCAACGGGCAAGGAAGGGGTCCCATTTCTCGGGTTTCGGGCCGTTTCAAATGGTTTCTTCTTCATCCCTGCTCCACTGACCACCTCTACCCTTATTTCCAGTGAGCTAACTTTTCATCGTAAATTCTGCCCTTAAGACCACAAATGATGGTCAATAACGTCATCAGAACCATCAAACCACCCTCCAGCCACCGTCGCGCTCAGACGATCTTCAAGTCGCTGATGAGCGGGGTCAAAAAGTAGTGTTAAAAAACAGTTGGAACATTTGTCACCAAAATCTACTACGATTAAATTTTTTTGAAAAGAAGTACAGATTGAAAGCAAATGGTTCAGGTAACGTCCCCCGTTAACTGGTACGTGACCAGCACACTCAACATCAACTTCATCAACAGCATTCTCACCCGAGCAAATGTAAGTGCGTTTCGGCCCTTTAGCACTGCAATCCTGAGAGGGCGCTATTTCAGCAATATGGTCTGTCCATTGGAATCTACACAAATATTAATGAATGGAATCAAATCACCGGCTCAGCGAACAGTTCAACAACCGCCAATGCCTCTGGTAATTGCCTTAGGCCTTACTCTCAAGACGCTTCTCATTGCCGCAGCTCTAAATACATTCGGGTAACTGTTCTATCTTTTAGGTACTGGAGCACATACGGCAGTGGAGTATCGCAAACGAGACTCCTGCCAACTTCAGTGACTTCCTCTCATTTGCAGGATGGACTTCTCCCTCAGTGAAACAATTCGCTCAGGTCGAAAGCGTCTGCGGAATAACTGTGAATAGGTAGGGGAAACGCAACGAGTTTTTGAGGAGCACTCCAACGTTCCGACGCCTACTACCAAATCGCATACGAATTGACCAACTTGAAGGTTTTCAGCCTAAAGGCAGTGGACACGATGGATGGAGGGCGGAGCTATTTGGTGACGTCATTGAGCATGATTAGCGTGGGGACTCTCCCAAATACGCACCCGGCGCGCTGAGAGGCCTGGTCCACTAGTGATGTCCAATGAGGTCATCGCAACCGCCACCCTCCAGCTATCGTGTTCACTGCCATTAACCAGTTGCAGTTCGCTGGGATATACAGGGGGGGCCAATAAAAAAAACATTTTGTCTCCACTTCCAGATGGATTTAAGCACATTTGCTCAATTCAGACCGAATGGTTCCCAACTTATTATTAAAGAGCGCATTCCATTCTATAAGAAAATCTTCATAGTGGCCACGTACGTGGACGGCATCAGAAGAATTAGCCCTGGAAACATGGTGCACTGGTCGATCTCAATGGGGTCTTCGAAGGATCGTGTACCATAACGACCCTTACTGGAAAGCTAGTTCCGAGGGGATTTGCACAGTGGTAGCTAATGCCTCTAGAAAACTATCCAACATTAAATCGATTCACGAAATTGCGTAAGAGCTTCAGGCTGAAGCTCTTACGGTAGACCTCCTTGAGCCTGACGACGGTGACAGATGACGTCATATTCTGAAGACGGTGAGGGCAGTGAAGGAGGGCCTGCGTTCACTTATAGAGGGAACACTTAGGGAATACTCTGCTGAGGAACTCCCGTCAACGACAGCAATCTCTGCGAAGAAAAAAGAGCCGAAGTCCGACATAGGCAAAATGTCTTTTTTTTTTGGCCCCCCCTGTATATGCCTGTGTTTTGCTTGTTGATGAAATGTGTCAAATTAAATACATTGTGATGGATTTCAGAGACATCTACAGCACATCGTCGGCCGCCGTCGCAGGAATGGCTAGGCGTGAAAAGGGAGATCAACAAATCATCGTTGGTGGTCTCGGACTAGGAGCCGCAGCTTTCACCGGAAAAGCTGAGATTAAACAATAATCTAATTTTGCAATAAATATCCGCTAGCACTCTTATTTGAAAGCAACAATGAACAGATCAATTGTTACTACTTCAGGATATTCAGGACAAAACTCAGTGTTAACTGAGTCATGCTGGACCTTATCTTGGATAGTGACCACAGCGAGAAGTCGCAATTACTCGTCGAACTTGTTCAAAATTTACCAAAATGTCACCCTCTTCGCCTTTGCCTAAGCCTGATATGGTCAAAAACAGATGCAACTTACTTAACAAAACGCTACTCGTTCCGTCGAAAGAAGGAGGATGAAGAAGCCCTTGCCAATTTCAATCAAGGTTGTCACTGCTTGCGTTCGGTGTCATTAACCGACCCACGTTATGTGAATCAGCCTGAACAGCTTGCTTTATTTATTAGTTTGAGTTGTGCGCCGAAAAAGTGCGGAAACTTCAGCTCGAAGCTCCAGCCCGAGAAAACTTTAAAGGTCTTACTATGCAGTTATGATAACACCATCCAAGAGTTCACCCTATCAGTCAGGCTGATCGCCTTGCAGGAAAAAGGGAAGGACAAAGTACGGAAAGAGCCACTGAGCTCAAGACGGAGTTAATAAAAATCAAGTCATCAAAAAATACATACTTCCCGAAGCCCTTCTTCTCCCCCATGGGAACTTGATGTCACGGAAAGTTCGATGCCATAGGGAGGCTACCGTAGGCAGAGCCGGAGATCGCTCAGGTGTCAGCATTAAAACTTCAAACGATAGAATGAGAAATTCCTTCATGGGTGCATAAATGGGACAGGTCACAGTCTTGTTGCACAAAAACATTTCCATCGCATGAGAAAATCCGTACAGTAGACTAGAGTTTTGTATATGTTCATGTAAAGCTACTAATAAGGAGGGTGATTTCCCCGTAGAGCCTTACTTGATACATTCTGTATAAGTTATGCCATGGTTAATAACATTTTTACAAATCAACATTAAAAAACTGGGCGGAAGTGGTGCAGTGGCAAGTGGCGCGCTTACCACGCGAGCGGTCCGGGATCAAATCCTGGGTCGTGAGTCGCCCGGGCCAACCAAGCCTTCCATCCCTCCGGGGTCGGTTAATTGGTACCAGACTTGTCTGGGAGGATAAAAACACTGACTTGTACATCGGCTGGCCCGCCTGGCCCCCGCAAGTCATTGTATAGGCCACATCGCATTCAAACGCCACTACGAATGTACAAATGGAAGTAGAATGCGTGCCGCATCCCAAAAAGGGATTGATCAACGGCAAATGCTTTATCCTTTACTCAACATTATAAACATAACAAATATCCTTGGAGTTTGATTCACAAACTCAAACCCTAGAACAAAATAAAGTTACTGGCATGAAGTTAATAGAATAAGTAAATAATATAATATAATGAACATGAACCGCAATTTATTATAATTAAATCATTAAAAAAAGGATAAAGGATAAAGCATTTGCCGTTGATCAATCCCTTTTGGGATGCGGCACGCATTCTACTTCCATTTGTACATTCGCAGTGGCATTTTGAATGCGATGTGGCCTATACAATGACTTTGCGGGGCCAGCCGATGTACAAGTCAGTGTTTTTATCCTCCCAGACAAGTCTGGTACCAATTAACCGACCCCGGAGGGATGGAAGGCTTGGTTGGCCCGGGCGACTCACGACCCAGGATTTGATCCCGGACCGCTCGCGTGGTGAAGCGCGCCACTTGTCACTGCACACCACTTCCGCCCTGCAAACCATTAAACGGAATATATTAAAGCAGGTCTAAAAGGTTTCAACTGGACTATTCTCTTTGTTTCTCAGAAGCGTATTTATTGACTGCGATCTGAGAGATTCTTTAGTTTCTAATCAAGATTTCAAAATCATGAATTTTTATCGCAAGAATGCTGGCTTATGAGTAAAACACACCTGACCCCAGTCGTATAACGAAACCGCTCTCTCAGGTTTCTAAGCAGTTATTGACAGCCTAACATCTTACGAATATTAATTTCATTTATTACTCAAAGTTTTATGGCGCTCTGCATCACTTCATTTCCGTCTTCCTGGCTTATCGTCATTCTGTCATCATTGAGTGGTGATAAGTGATTTTCTAATCGCACGCTCAAACCTCGTCACTTACTCGGGACTTTCTCAGCGCCTGGTAACATTTTGCACTAGCCAGTCTTTGAGCGTTGTTTTTGCAGCAATGCGAAGACTTGTTGTGCTGTTGGTGTGTTGTTTCTGAGCACCTTCGCGAGTCCAGTTCTTCAGAAGGTCTCAGCGGAACAAGAAATAACCTCCGATCTGGTAAGAATTCTTCCCTCGCTATTCAGGACTGCCTTACAAATCACCTTCTGTGATCCATTGCTTCAGTTGTTCATTCATTCGAAACTTTTTGCAGGCCTCCACCGCTTACGCCGTCGACTTGTTAATTCCGATCTCACTGGCGGGATTCCAGTGCATTCGTAGCAATCAGTACAGTACTGCTTTCATCAGGTACACCATTGAGACGGTTAGCTCGATCCCTGACCTTGGACGCGCTTAGGTTTTTGATGAATTTCTATTGCGAACTAATGAGCAAGCTCTGGATGGATGGTCTGGTGCGTTATTTGGGCGTTTGCAAGAGCCACACAAGGGCGCTAGGTAAAGGCGTACACAAAAAACACTAACAAAGGTTGGGAGCTGTACGCGATTGAGACCTTCTAGTAAAAGCAGCCAGTCTTTCGACCCCCCCCCCCGAATGCTGTCTTCATCTTCTTTCCCGTTTTTTACGTAAACCCTCGTCTTGCAGGGCTTACACTCATGTTGGTCAAGGACAAATCGATGAGTACGCCGTTAGCAACATTCAGTTGGCTATTGCTGGTAAGCATTAAATTTCTGGTAGGTTGGTAGGGTTGACGTTGCCTTCCATCAAAGAAGGCAGCAGACTCTCTCAACTGTGGTAAATTCAATTTCTCTCAGCCTAACTCCAGTCATTCTTATTTTTCAGCTGGACTTGGCGCTGAAGCCTACATGTCCCCTCAGCCTCAATCATCCAAAACCGGCGCTCAGCAATTCGATGAGATGTACCTCAATCTGATAAACTCCAACATTGACGTTCAATCCGTGTGGATTCAGGTGAGCGAAGTGAGGCCTAGGACAATCTGAGAAGTAAGCCTTCGCAAGTCTGCTCGAAAGGAGAGCAAAGAGGAGAAAAAAGCTCGGTGGTAGAAAAAACCAGAAAAGCGAAGCAGCTCGCCAAATGTGATGGGAGCAATAGCGCTCGTATGTTCTGGGAATGGCCATGGGTCAAAGCTGAAAAGTGGACCTACGTCAAAACGATCAGCTGGAAAGTGGAAAAAATAACATTCATGCAGTAGAGGAAACATCGGAGGAAATTCACGGGCTAGCTAAATAAAAAGCAGCGGGTGGAGGCGGAGCGGTTGCGATGACGTCACTGTCACTCCCACAGCCCAAATTCCACCACTGTTAGTCAATGACGTTATTCCCCAACTCCTTTGAGGAAGCAGGTCTGAAGATTGACCAAAAGTAATAGAACACCACCAATTACAATAATTCGATAGAAGAGGATTGGTCCTTTCGCAGAAAAGAGGTACCCACACAAAAGATAGTGGTTCCACGGTGACGGTCATCGCCGATTACTTGGTTACGTGGGGTCCAAATCAGTAAACGTCAACTTCCTCAACAGCATTCTCCAACGAGCCAATGTAAGTGCCTTTTGGCCTTTGTGCAGTTTCTCTATAATAGGGCTTTATTTCAGCACTATGGCCTATCTGTTGGTATCTACACAAACATCGATGAATGGAGCGAAATCACAGGCTCGGCCAAAATCAACAACGCCATGCTTCGAGGTAAGTCAGGGTTACCATGGGAACAATCGACTTCTGACTTTTTCACGATACTGCCCCCTCCCCTCTTTGGGGAGGAATGTCCCGATACGATTCTCCAAAAGTACAGTATATAGCCGAGGAGAACCACCATATGAGGAATAAATTGAAAGGAAGTTAACGAAATGAAGAACATGAGTTAATCGAATGTCGCAGAATATATCAATTTAGCGGCTTTCCGGTAACATTGATCGAGGTTCCAAATGCATAAGAGCCCGCGCAACACTAATGCTGGTTTCAGACTTCGCGAGTTGTCGCGCAACGCCAGTCGCACGATGGATCGAAGAAATCGCGGATGCCTCGATCGATACTGCGAGGTGCTCTCCAGTCCCTATGCCATTTCCGCTTGGTACTGATGACTGACGACACTGTTCGCGATCCTACTTTTTTCATGCTCAGTTCATTCACTGCTCAGATGAGCGTTTGCGATTTTGCGATTCGCGCGAATCGCGCGACGGATCGCGGACTCTGACACCACCCTAATGTTTGCGTATGCGTTGCGCGATATCATTGAAGCATTCGCTGCTCGAACACGCCCAAGAAAGAGAACGACATGGAAATGCTGCATTTGAAACGAGCATTACTTCCTTCCACATAAAGTACGATATTTGCAGGAGCTGAGGTTACGGAAATCTACTAGGCCCAAGCTTCCTAATAGCTGTAAATGTCACCTTTTTTCAAACTCGTCTGGCACAAGTGATCCTGGGAAGCAGGGGGGGGGGCATCTCGGATGGCCAGTTCAGGTAGAGGAAAGGCGAACTGTAGTTAATGAGGCAAATTTTCAAAGTCCTCCAAAAGGCAGACGGTTGAATACTTGGGATGAGTATAGAAGTTTCACGCAAAAATTTTATAAACATCTTAAAAGGTACAATGGTTACATCGAAAGGAAAATTATTGACTCCGGTAACGTGCGCTCTTTTCATAGGTATTTGAGTAGAAGGATCGACGATGTTGAACGAATTGGCTGCTTGATTAAAGGTGATAGAGTCGCTATCTCATCTACGGATAAAGCCAATATGCTAGCTGATCACTTCGAGAGCGTCTTTCAAGAAGATGATGGAAATGTTCCCACTTCCTTTAGTCCTGCTTCGAAGCCTATGGAGGACTTCCCTTGGTTTACTGGTTCCATGCTGTTTGATTTGATCGAAAGATGGCCTGCTTCTTCTTCCGTCACTCCTGATTTTGTGCCGTTCCTTGTCATAAAAAAGCTGGCTTCTGTCATCTGCGGACCTCTTGCTTATATATTTAATCAGTCGTTGACTTTCAGTGAGGTTCCTGAACGATGGAAACACTCTTTCGTTACACCCTATTCTCAAGAAGAAACCTTCGTGCAACCCCGAAAACTATCGACCCGTGAGCATCACATCTCTGTTTTGTAGGCTCTTCGAAAAAGTCTTGAAAGACCATGTCAATCACCATCTGACGCTCAATCATGTCATTTCAAAGCAACAACATGGTTTTGTTTCCGGCCGATCCGTTGAAACAAACCTGATCGAATGCCTTGACGACTGGACTAAAATTCTTGACAATAAAGGCTCTTGTGATGTCATCTACTTTGACTTCGCAAAAGCTTTTGATAGAGTCTCACATAAGAAACTGATTAACAAGTTGGAAGCTCTAAGATTCCATCCTCTCGTTGTAAATTGGATATCCAATTATCTGAGCGGCAGAACGTTCCAGGTTAAAATCGATCATTCATTTTCTGATGTTAGACGGGTAGCAAGCGGCGTGCCTCAAGGCGGAGTGCTTTCGCGCCAGTTCTTTTCAATATCTTTACGGCTGAACTTCCCGACATGCTTCTTGGAGCAGGCGTCACTGCAAAGTTATACGCAGACGACTTGAAGATCTATAAACCTATCTCAGACTTGAGTGATTCGCGAAAACTGCAAGAAGCCATCGACCTGATAGTGAACTGGTCCAAAGAGTGGCAGTTGCCTATGGCTCCAGAAAAAACGGTGTACATGAATTTGGTGTCTGGAACTCCACCACCACTGCATTCCTACACGGTCAGTGGTGTCCCTCTTTCTCCAGTCGAATCTGTCAGAGATCTTGGTTTTTACTATAATAACAAGCTAGATTTTTCAGAGCACATCACGAGAAGAATTAAAATAGCTCAGCTACGCACATTTCAGATTTTCAAGGCATTATCAATTTCTAGTAAGGGAGCACTGCTACAAGCTTACAAGTCCTATGTGCGACCTTTAGTAGAATCTAGCACCACGGTCTTCAACCCTTCGAGTAAAAAGCACATTCATGCACTTGAAAAAGTGCAGAACAACTTTACTCGTAAATTACTTATCCGAATTGGAGGTTTCTTGTATTCCAAAATCCCAAACGCAGCAATTAGGAATAGGTATTTGGGGCTTCCTTCGCTACAATCAAGGCGCAAAGTTTTCGATGTCTGCCTAGTCCATAAAATGATACGGGACTTGGGTGAGTCTCCCAACGTTTTCAGAATGACTCGCTCTAGAACAAGAGGAGGGCTCATGAAAATCTCGCTCTCGCGACCCAAAACAAATCTGCGGGCAAGAACCTTTACTTTCAGAGCGGGTAGTCGGTACTTGCAGCTAGCCAAAAACATATCATCTAGCTTGTCTCTACCTCAATTCAAACATCGTGTGGCCAAGACCCTGCTGAAGTATGAAGTACTCTAGCGCTTTATGAGACTGATTATCAAACATCGTGGTGTGCGCCTACTATTTTGGTAGTTTTATCTATTCGCTGTATGTCATGTTCAGTTCAGATTTTGGTTGTGTTTTATTGTTTCTAACGTGTGCCTTTCGCAGACGTAATAAACTTAAACTTAAACTTAATCATTTATCAAAGGCGCAGTTACTCAGATCGAGGGATCACTCTTTGTCGTCAATGCCAAGTAAGCTTTCCATGACAGTGAAGTCCGTGGATGACCTCCAGCCACACAATGGCAGTCTCATTTCTAATTTCAAAGCTCTGCCAAGTATCAGTGGTACCTT
>MU869133.1:25620-52339 GCA_036418205.1 Ostertagia ostertagi
ATTTTATTGCATGCTCCTCTGCATGATAAATTTGTAAGTGTTATTTAAAGGACGAATTCACGATGAAAAAACCCATTTCAAATTAACCTAGGGATGGTGAGTGGTACACGAAAGAAGGAAGAACCATGAGAAACGGCCCAGAACCCGAGAAATGGGACCCCTTCCTTGCCCGTTGATTTGAGCATTGATGCGACTCTCATCGCTGTGCCCTCTTCAACACTACGCTCTCTCAGCTATCTAATCACTCGCCACGTATTGAACTACGGCGAGTGATCAGATGATCGGTGGGCGGAGATCGCCGGACCCGCCAGCTTTGAGGCATGATAGGTCGCCGAGGTCAAATTTTTCCATGCGAATTGCGCGTCAGTTCGCACCCTCAGGAGGTCCGTGGGTCCCTCAACTAGGTCAGTTTCCCTTTCTTCGACCTTCATTCTAATCGTGAATTCCTCCTTTAAGGAAAAAGCACGATTTAAAAGCGCGTGAACGGTGCGCTTACGAGGCAGGGCGGGAAGAAGTTGGTGCAGTGACAAGTGGCGCGCTCACCACGCGAGCGGTCCGGGATCAAATCCTGGGTCGTGAGTCGCCCGGGCCAACCAAGCCTTCCATCCCTCCGGGGTCGGTTAATTGGTACCAGACTTGTCTGGGAGGATAAAAACACTGACTTGAACATCGGCTGGCCCCCGCAAGTCATTGTATAGGCCACATCGCATTCAAACGCCACTACGAATGTACAAATGGAAGTAGAATGCGTGCCGCATCCCAAAAGGGATTGATCAACGGCAAATGCTTTATCCTTTATCCTTTATCTTCGTTACATTTCGTATACGAAGGTTAATGCCAGGTTTACTTTTGAGCGGCAGGCATATTCTTGGGATTAATGCCTCGTTTCTATTGCCACCTCGAATCATTTCGAAACTCTATATAGATTCCGCAATGATTTAGTAAGCTGACTATGGGTCGAGTCGGAAGTCAACAATCAGCTTGCTTTCTTATATACACTACATACATTTGATCACGGCAAACGACCCTATCCAAATACTGAATTCACTACCAGCATCGTTTTTCTCACCTGTTCATAACTAATCCACAGACGTCTTCCAGCTGAGCGAACTGCTTTGCTGATGGCGTTGTCCATCCTCCGAACGAAAGGAAGTCGCTGTAGTTGGCCGGAGTCTCATTCGACGAGCCAATGCAGTTGTGTTCGTACCGTACATACAACAGTAAAGATGGGTATTACAAGTACCACTATACTTGGCAGAGCTTTGAAATTAGAAATAAGACTGCCATTTTGTGGCTGGAGGTCATCAACGGACTTCACTGTCATGGAGGTTTCTTGGCATTGGCGACAAAAAGTGATCCCTCGATCTGAGTAACTGCGCCTTTGATAAATGATTGAGTTTGGAGGGATTTGGAAAACTAGCCCGTTAACTACAGTTCGCCTTTCCTCTACCTGAACTGGCCATCCGAGGTGCCCCCCCCCCTGCTTCCCAGGATCACTTGTGCCAGACGAGTTTGAAAAAAGGTGACATTTACAGCTATTAGGAAGCTTGGGCCTAGTAGATTTCGAAACCTCAGCTCCTGCAAATATCGTACTTTATGTGGAAGGAAGTAATGCTCGCTTCAAATGCAGCATTTCCATGTCGTTCTCTTCTTGGGGCGTGTTCGAGCAGCGAAATGCTTCAATGATATCGCGCAACGCATACGCAAACATTAGGCTGGTGTCAGAGTCCGCGATCCGTCGCGCGATTCGCGCGAATCGCAAAAATTGCAAGTGCCCCATTTGAACATTTGAAACACTGAATATGAAACAAGTAGAATCATGAACAGTCGTCATTCAACCATCACTATCAAGCAGAAATGGCGGCGGGATTGGAGAGCATCCTCGCAGTATTGATCGAGGTATTCACGATTTCATCGATCCGTCGCGCGATTCGGATGGATCGCGCGATAAATTGCGAAGTCGAACCAGCCTACAGCGTTGCGCGGGCTCAACTGCCATTTAGAACCTCGATCAATATTACCGGAAAGCACTGTTGTGACATTCAGCTAGTTCATTTTTGTTCATTTCGTGAACTTTCTTTCAATTTCTTTCTCATATAGTGGTTTTCTTTGGTATATGTACTGTACTTTTGGAACCCGTATCGGGACATTCCTCCCCAAAGAGGAGGGGGAGCATTGTGAAAATTTTTCAGATTTTTTTCTGCATCGTCACGGTTAACCCTGCTCTTAGGATGCCTACCAGAGCATGGCGTTGTTGATTTTGGCCGAGCCTGTGATTTCGCTCCATTCATCGATGTTTGTGTAGATACCAACAGATAGGCCATAGTGCTGAAATAAAGCCCTATTATAGAGAAACTGCACAAAGGGCGAAAGGCACTTACATTGGCTCGTTGTGGATGGTGTTGAGGAGTTGACGTTCGATGATGTTGTACAGCATACCAGAAATCTGATGACGTACCTTGGACACTTCCTTTTGTAGGGTACGCTCTTTTTCGCGAAAAGGAACCAAGTTTTTTATCGGAAATTTATGCGTTGCTTGATATGTTGGTGGTCTCCTTTAGACCTGCTTCCTCAAGAGAGTTGGTTATATAAAGTCATTGGCTAACAGTGGTGGAATGGGGCTGTGGGAGTGATCGAGACCACCTCCCAACACCCTTCTGCCAATGATGACCAGTGACGTCATCGCAACCGCTCCGCCTCCACCCTGCTGCTTTTTATTTAACTTGCTTGTGAGTTTCCCTTACTTCTACTGCATGAATGCCATTTTCTACTTTCCAACTGAGCGTTTTGACGTAGGTCCACTTTTCAGCTTTGACCAATGGCATTCTCCAGAACATACGAGCGCTATTGCTCCCATCACATTTGGCGAGCTGCTTCGCTTTTCTGGTTTTTTCTACCACCGAGCTTTTTTCTCCTCTTTGCTCTCCTTTCGAGCAGACTAACGAGAACTCGAATTTTCTGCGTTCTCACTCTCCTCACTGAATCACACGGATTGAAGTCCAACTGTTTTGGGAGTTTTCAGTGACGGTATTCATGTCGAATTGCTGAAGCGCAGGTTTTTGGATTGCACTGAGGCGTGAGGGGACATGTAGGCTTCAGCGCCAAGTCCAGCTGAAAAATAAGAATGACTGGAGTTAGGCTGAGAGAAGTGAATTATCACAACTGAGAGAGTCTGCTGCCTCTTTGATGGAAGGCAACGTCAACCCTACCAACCTACCAGAAATTTAATGCTTACCAGCAATAGCCAACTGAATGTTGCTTACGGCGTACTCATCGATTTGTCCTTGACCAACATGAGTGTAAGCCCTGCAAGACGTGGATTCACGTAAAAGACGGGAAAGAAGATGAAGACAGCATTCGGGGGGGTGGGGGTCGGGGAGGGAGGGGAGGGAGTGTCGAAACGGTTGCTTGTTACCGGAGGTCTCAATCGCGTACAGCTCCCAACCTTTGTTAGTGTTTTTGTGTACGCCTTTACCTAGCGCCCTTGTGTGGCTCTTGCAAACGCCCAAATAACGCACCAGACCATCCATCCAGAGCTTGCTCATTAGTTCGCAATAGACCCATCATCAAACCTAAGGGCGTCCAAGGTCAGGGATCGAGCTAACCGTCTAAATGATGTACCTGATGAAAGCAGTACTGTACTGATTGCTACGAATGCACTGGAATCCCGCCAGTGAGATCGGAATTAACAAGTCGACGGCGTAAGCGGTGGAGGCCTGCAAAAAGTTTGAATGAATGAACAACTGAAGCAATGGATCACAGAAGGTGATTTGTAAGGCAGTCGTGAATAGCGAGGGAGGAATTCTTACCAGATCGGAGGTTATTTCTTGTTCCGTTAAGACCTTCTGAAGAACTGGACTCGCGAAGGTGCTCAGAAACAAACACACCAACAGCACAACAAGTCTTCGCATTGCTGAAAAACAACGTTTAAGGACTGGCTAGTGCAAAATGTTACCAGGCGCTGAGAATGTCTCGAGTAAGTGACGAGGTTTGAGCGTGCGATTAGAAAATCACTTATCACCACTCAATGATGACAGAATGACGATAAGCCAGGAAGACGGAAATGAAGTGATGCAGAGCGCCATAAAACATCGTGAGTTACCAGTTACCAGAAATGGTTCTTACGTTAGATTTGATAGGCCTCCGCAAGTGCAAGGAAAGCCAGAGATGTTGGTCCGATGGTTCTTGACCGGGGTCAGGTGTGTTTTACTCATAAGCCAGCATTCTTGCGATAACCGAAATTCATGATTTTGAAATCTTGATTAGAAACTAAAGAATCTCTCAGATCGCAGTCAATAAATACGTTTCTGAGAAACTAAGAGAATAGTCCAGTTGAAACTTTTTAGACCTGCTTTAATATATTCCGTTTAATGGTTTGCTTGTTTTTAATTATAATAAATTGCGGTTAATGTTTTTATATTATACCAGTTGGCGCCGCACGCGTTGCGCGCACAGCACAGTTCTGCGGCGATATGCGGTGATGGTGCGGCGTGAATTTTCGAATTTGGCCCTTCGAATATTTGACTTTCAAGCTGAATTCTATCCGATTGCCCCATGCTTCATCCACCGATGGCTTTTGACCTTCCCTCCTTCCTCCACCAATTGTCCGTTTTTCCCAGCCTCGGACTGCCTCCGGACCGATTTATGAACCTCGTGGTAAACTCCGCCTATTTCTTTGCATGTCCCACCTATCTTTTTCTTCCTCGCCAACCTCTTCCCACTTTTTACCCGATCTCTGAACTATCTCTGAGCCGATTTATAATTTTGGCGGCGAATCCTGCTTTTTTGGTGTATCCTCCGCACACCATTAGAAATTCACTTCCTTTCCTTCGCTCACTTCTCTCCCGGTCTCCAGCACTTCTTGCAGCCGAGTCACAAAGTTTTGTGGAGAACTCCGCCCACCTTGGAAATGCTCCGCCCACCAACAGCAGTTGGGCTCCACTCCTTCACCCACCTCTATCCACCTTTTTCCCGTCTCCGGGACTTGTTGGAACCGAGTTATGAATTTCCGTTGCAAACTCCGCCCCCTGATCATTTCCCCGCCCATGTGACAGTTGGACCTCCTACTCCTCATCCACCTCTAGACCTTTTTTCTCGCAGTCTCCTGGACTCTCGGAACCGAGTTATGAAATTTCCTAGGTCGCAAACTCGACACTTTGGTGTATGCCCGCCCATAGCAGTCGGGCTCCACCCCTCACCCTCTATCACCTTTTTCCGGCTCACTAAGACTTCTCCGGCCCGAATTATGAGGACTTGTAGAAAACGCTGTACACTTCAGAGCGCGCTCCGCCCATTGTGGGCGGGCCTCCGCTCCACATCATGTATGCTGGAAACACCTTAGACATTGCTCCTCTACACCAATTTGTTTTCTGCTCTGTAGGCTTTACTCCGCACCGAGTTAATGAAAATTGTCATAAAGAACTTGCTTTTTTCGGAGAACACCCGCCACAGGAGAGTGGTCTCCTAATCGTGTGGGGAACAATCCGCACATCTTTGCCCACGTTCGAGGGTGTTTTGGTATGTATCTGAAAATCTCGGTCGTCAGTACCACTCATTTCGATGCACGCCACGCCCACTGTGGGCGTGGAGCTCCGCTCTTAGCTGATGTGTGTTTTTGTACTTCACGAAGACCTGGGCCACCTATCCCACACTTGACCCGGGGATCTGCAGAGTTGTTGTTGCTGTATGTTTACCAAATTTTGTTGACGGACGGACGACAGACGCGGACTGTACGGACAGACAGGACAGACTTGCGGTAAATATAGTAGGGATTATTACTTATTCTATTACTTGCATTCCGGCTATAGTTTATTGTTTCAAGTTGAGTTAGGGATCGAACTACGAAGTTATTTGTTATGCGATATGTGGCCTACAAATGACTTGCGGGGGCCAGCCGATGTACAAGTCAGTGTTTTTATCCTCCCAGACAAGTCTGGTACCAATTAACCGACCCCGGAGGGATGGAAGGCTTGGTTGGCCCGGGCGACTCACGACCCAGGATTTGATCCCGGACCGCTCGCGTGGTAAGCGCGCCACTTGTCCACTACACCACTTCCGCCCTTTTTTACTGGTTGTTTGTTTAAAAATGTTATTACCCATGGCATAACTTATACAGGCTGTATCAAGTAAGGCTTACGGGGAAATCACCCTCCTTATCAGTAGCTTTACATGAACATATACAAAACTCTAGTCTACTGTACGGATTTTCTCATGGCGATGGAAATGTTTTTGTGCAACAAGAATGTGACCTGTCCCATTTATGCACCCATAGAGGAATGTCTCATTCTATCGTTTGAAGTTTATGCTACGACACCTGAGCGCAATTCTTCGGGCGCCCCTTTCCTACGGTTAGCTTCCTATGGCAAGAACTTTCCGTGGCATCAAGTTCCCATGGGGGAGATGAAGGGCTTCGAGAAGTATGTATTTAAAGAACTTAATTTTTGTTAGCTCATGTCTTGAGTACAGTGACTCTTTTCGCACTTTGTCCTTCCGTTTTCCCTGCGAGGCGATCAGCCTAACTGTGATAGGGTGAACTCATGAATGGTATCATGATTACATAGTAGACCTTTAAAGTTTTCTCGTGCTGAAGTTCGAGCTGAAGTTTCCGCACTTTTTTGGCACAACTCAAACTAACAAATAAAGCAGCTGTTTCAGGCTGATTCAAATAACGGTGGGTCAGATCTCAATGACACCAAAGCCACAGTGAAAAACTTGGGAACGTAGAGAATGGCGAGGGCTTTTTCATTTCCTCCTGTTCAAAGGATACGGTGGCGTTTTGTTTGGTAAGTTGCCATCTGTTTTTTTTGACCATATCAGGCTTGGGCAAAGGCGTAGAGGGCACGGCTGACAATCTGGTAATTTTGAAAAGCTTGACGAGTAATCCGACTTCATTGTGTCATTAAATTCAAGGTCCAGCATGACTAACGTTACACGAGTTTCTGGCCATGAATATTCTGAAATAGTAACTATATGGGAGACATGTGGTCTGTTTATCGTAGCTTTCAAATGAGTATACTTAGCGGATATTTATTGCAAAATTCGATTATTGTTTAATCTCAGCTTTTCCGGTGAAAGCTCCGGCTCCTAGTCCGAGACCACCAACGATGATTTGTTGTTCTCCTTTTTCACGCCTAGCCATTCCTGCGACGGCGGCCGACGATGTGCTGTAGATGTCTCTGAAATCCATCACAGTGTATTTGATTTGACGCATTTCATCAACAAGCAAAACACAGGCACATAAAACCACCACCAAACGCCACTGGGTTAAAGGCAGTGAACACGATAGCTGGAGGGTGGCGGTTGCGATGACGTCATTGGACATCACTA
Organism: Ostertagia ostertagi; assembly: GCA_036418205.1. Lineage (NCBI taxonomy): Eukaryota > Metazoa > Nematoda > Chromadorea > Rhabditida > Trichostrongylidae > Ostertagia > Ostertagia ostertagi. Next base: position 32,947 of record MU869133.1, read on the forward strand.
GTGGACCAGGCCTCTCAGCGCGCCGGGGGCGTAGTTGGGAGAGTCCCCACGCTAATCATGCTCAATGACGTCACCAAATAGCTCCGCCCTCCATCCATCGTGTCCACTGCCTTTAGGCTTGAAAACCTTCAAGTTGGTCAATTCGTATGCGATTTGGTAGTAGGCGTCGGAACGTTGGAGTGCTCCTCAAAAACTCGTTGCGTTTCCCCTACCTATTCACAGTTATTCCGCAGACGCTTTCGACCTGAGCGAATTGTTTCACTGAGGGAGAAGTCCATCCTGCAAATGAGAGGAAGTCACTGAAGTTGGCAGGAGTCTCGTTTGATACTCCACTGCCGTATGTGCTCCAATACCTGAAAGAAAGAACAGTTACCCGAGCGGACTTGACTTGTTAATGAGGGTACTGTGCACCACTTTTGATGGGTGAGAACACCGGGACACCTACCAGAGCATGGCGTTGTTGATGGTTGCCGAGCCGGTGATTTGATTCCATTCATTAATATTTGTGTAGATTCCAATGGACAGACCATATTGCTGAAATAGCGCCCTCTCAGGGTTGCAGTGCTAAAGGGTAGAAACGCACTTACATTTGCTCGGGTGAGAATGCTGTTGATGAAGTTGATGTTGAGTGTGCTGGTCACGTACCAGTTGAACGGGGGACGTTACCTGAACCATTTGCTTTCAATCTGTACTTCTTTTCACGAAATTTATCGTAGAATTTTGTTGACAAATATCCCAGTCCTATTTTTAACACTCCTTATTTGACCCCGCTCATCAGCGACTTGAAGATCGTCTGATCGCGACGGTGGCTGGAGGGTGGTTTGATGGTTCTGATGACGTTATTGACCATCATTTGTGGTCTTAGGGGCAGAATTTACGATGAAAAGTTAGCTCACTGGAAATAATGGTAGTTTAGACACGCTTGTGGCTTCTGTCGCAGCCCCGGGGAGTTTACGAAAAACACTCCGATTTGAAATATATAGGGGAGCGAATTCCTTCGTGCCCTCGTTGATTTTGCGCATTTAAGAGAGCGATTAAATCCACCGTCCCTTGTGCCCCTTCTTCGGACCCATACGCCTTCTCTGATTAGCTCTTATCTTACGTACAGAGCCGCTTGGGATCGTCCTCCGACTCCTTACTGTCCCCGCCGTCGGTAAGCGTACCGCCCCCCCCCCTTCCGCCAAGCCGCCGCCAAAAGTGAGCCATGGTAGACCGCCGAGGCAGTCCGCTGCAGTTACGCGGTGCGTCAGCACCCCCCAGGAGGTCCGCCATGTCTTCGCTCCAACTAATTGCGGCACACATAATTGCCGTTCTCTCTTGAGCTGTCGTTTCATTCGTGCGCTTATTCTCCTTTAATGTCTTACCGTCGCTTCGTCCGTGTGCGATGGGCGACCCCCAACAGCCCACTAGCCTTCGAGTAACGTGTCAATGGTGTTAACGAGCCCAACGCGCCTCGGCCATTGTGATCCACCGCATGGTCAGGACGTCGTGCTCCCCCGTGTTTTACTATCTCAAGTGTCTCATAAGTGGCATTTCAAGTTTAGTTTACCGAGCTCCGTTTACTATAGGCCGCTTCGATCATGCCCTGTTCCGGTGACTACTCATCGACAGATATCGCCTTCCAATTAAATCTTATGGTTGTCACTTGGGCGTTGCGGTTTTCTTGCTCTCGCACTTTTATCAATTCTGAGGGTCCTGTTCTCGTGCAGTGGTACTGCAAGTGGCCTAACAGTGCTCGCCTCTGAGTTTTCTAAATAATTCAGGTTTCCTTACCCTGGATCCGATATAGATGGAATTACATGGTTCCGAGTTTCTTAGATTGCTGTACATTTCATCTAATTTCTGACACACCGTTCTTAGGCGGATCTTGGTTGAGAGGTCATGTAGGATCTTCAGTCCGATCCCACTGAAGAATGTCTACCTATACGCGAGAGAGACTCAAAGGCTACCAACGAACAACTGAGATAAACGGCCTTATGGCGCGTCCTCGTAACATGGTTGGATATCCCTCCCGACTTTAGTACCATTTGGAATCTGGTCGCTTACCAGCAACAAGCGTTCTGGATGTTGGCACATGCGTAGGTGTCGATTTGTCCTTGGCCAACTGGAGTATAGGCTCTGTAAGACAAAATAAATACTAGTAGCAACTACGAGCACGCTCAGATAACGATTACAACTTGTGCATTTGGTATATGGAGCATACATAGATATCGACAAAGCGACATAACCCTAGAAAGGGATGGAGAATATGTGAAAGAGGGGGGGGAGTAGGATAGTTCACTGTCAGTGACGCTTCAGAAGCGGACAAGTTTCTCGAAATTTCCTTAGTGGACGAGTTTTGCGGGGCTTCTTGGTTTTGGAACCATGCATTTGTCAGTGTCATCATATACGAAAAGAATGGTGTTTTTCACATTGTTTTATCGGACTATGTTGCCAGTTTGGTGGCTTGCAAGGTGGTATATCTGGACCCTATTTCTTTAATGTGAGGGGGTTTTGAGCAAAAAGGCTGCTCAGATCTACTTCTGTGGAAGCTTCGTTTGGCGCTACTCGGCATGAAAATTTGATCGACTTTGCATATCTCTATCAGACAACAGCGGTTTTGCAGGATCATACCCGCGCCACTAGCGCCGTGGCACGCCCACCCTTTCGCCGTCTGATTCTAGCCATTTGACAGTGAGAGGTCGTTAGCGTTCGGAGTTAGAGTGCAGCACCAACGAGACTTGGATCAATGGGCAAAGAAGGTAACCATTCGTCGGGTTCTTGACGACTTCTCGTGCTTTTTTCTTCATCCCTGCACCATGGGTCACCTCTACCTTTATTTCTAACAGCCTGTCTTTCTACTGTGAGTCCGCCTCCAACTGATTTAGAAAGAGATGCAGCTGATAGATCGATGTTCTTTAGGTTCGAGAGACTACTTGATTGTGAGCACATCAAGGGTTGCTTGAAGTCACTGTGGCACTTTCTAACTCTCACAACTCATTTGACCCTTCCAGAATATTCCGGTAACTATTATCATTTCTCGCAAGCTGCGCTTTCTTTATCTAGGCGTCGTGCGATTATCGCAGAAAAGGCTCCTGGTCGTAAACGAGCGTTTCATGAATCTTGCATTGGCCTATGAAAACCAAAGATCGTCTCCAGAAAGGGAGGTTTCGAAATAATTCTTTGAAGTGTTTACCTGATGAAAGCAACGTTGTAGTAGTTGTTGCGTATGCATTGGAATCCTGACAGCGAAACCGGCGCGGACAAATCGAGGGCGTAGGCGGTGGTGGCCTGCAAAATATTTAAGTAAATCCACTGCAGCATGTGGATGTTCCCAAGGGGCCACTATTTGAGCAATAATAAGTAATTCTTACCAACTCGGAGGCCGCCTTTTCGTTTACGGCCTTGACCAGCTGGGCAACTGGGCTCGCGAAGCAGTTCAGAAACAAGCACGCCGACAGTATGATAAGTCCTCTCATTTCTGAAAACAACCCTCGATGAAAAATGCTTTTTACCTGAAAAGGCGACCAAACGCTATGAGAAAAAAAAATCATGAAGGCGCTATGGTTCGAGCGTGCGATTAGAACTGCGTTATCAGGCAACGGTATGTGCCGAGAAGAAAGAAACGATTCTGCAGAGCGCAGTGACGCACTATGAACCATTATTGAAATATTATTGAGTGTATGTAATCAATATCGGTTTGGTCTTATAAACATTCGAAATGGCTCTTTCGGTTGTTTGGTTAGAAGATTGGGCGGGGATTTGGTAGGCCCTTGAATCAACACTTCTCGGTAAAAGTCTCCAAGTCTCCAGTATGTCAGATAGTTCATTCCCAACGACTCGAATGTTGTTGGCGAAATGAATATCGAATGATCTCACTGGAAACCCTCGGAGTTGTAGAGGGATTTGTAGCATGTGCATAACCAAACCCTCGGTTATTCTCAATTTTTTTTTATCTTCATTTTTATTTAAAGTCCTAATCATTCTTTATATTACACTGGCGAGAACATGTCTTGGTCTGATCTGTTGTTATTTTCCCTCGTTTAAAAAGACAGCTAAAAATTTTCTATTTTAATCAAGAAATGAATTTACTAATGATCAAAAGGAATCCCCGACTGGGACTGTGGAAGATGGATGGTTCAAACGAAAGAGATTGATTAAACGCTGGAACTTTCTGTCATTCCTCGGCAGCGCTCGAGCTGGCTTTATACCGATCCGAAATCGGAGGTAGATAATTGTACTCTTCCGTTCTTACGATCGTGAGCAAGCTATCGGCATGGCATGCACTCTGCACATCAGCATTCGTTCTGGAAGCAGTTCTGAACTCTTCAGTCCTTCTTCCTGTGCGAATTTATTTCCTGAACATCCAATCAGCCTTAGTACCAGGAGCCATTTTAAGGGGTCTGCACGTGAAATAAATGATGCCGCCATAGTAGTGGTTAGCCTCGACAAGAGGCCTGAGAGCTGATGAACAGAATCTTTGGGGAGAACGAAAATTCCTCACAGACGCTGAAGTCTTCCTTCCCCTGGCTTAGTCCCGTTTCTAACAGAAAAACAATCGTTTGGCGGCGTTTCAAGGTGCTTGTCGTCCCAGTGTCTGCTATCCTCCGATCACGCCTTATTTTGTGAGCCGACTTTCCTTCAGAAGTTGTATTATGTAATTAAAGGAGGATTGCACGGAAAGAACGAAGGTCGAAGAAGGGAGAAATCGCCTAGTGGGGAGAGCGGTGAATCTCTTGAGGGTGCGGACAGACACGCAATCGGCATCGAAAGATTTGACCTCTGAGATCTAGCATGGCTCAAAGTTGGCGAGTTCGGCGATCTCCGCCCACCGATCGTCTGATCACTCGCCGTAGTACAATAGGTGGCGAGTGATTAGATAGCTGAGAGAGCGTAGGGTTGAAGAGGGCAAAGCGATGAGAGTCCCATCAATGCTCAAATCAACGGACAAGGAAGGGGTCCCATTTCTCCGGTTCTGGGCCGTTTTTCGTGGTTTCGCTTTCTTTCTGGTACTACTCACCATCTCTACCTCAATTTGGAATGGGTTGCTTTTCCATCGTAAATTCGTCCTTTAAAGAGAACTGGCGACAATAATATCATAGTGTGGAGAAACGTTCAGTGATGAAACTAGAGGTGGGAGGTGATCTGGAAAAGACAAGGTAAGCAAACGAAACCACCGATTACGCCCAGCACAGATGCCTCCCCGTTTCAGAACGATTCACCTTTGGATAGTAGAAAGGGGAGCGAGTTTCGCAAAGCTTTTAACTTCAGCCGCCATTCCAATGACATTGGTTGCATGGACCGCTGCCCAAATTGCGCCCCGCGCTTAGAGGACGACATCCACATCATGAGGGCAACAATCGAATTAGGAAGAATTCACCTGGTTATAGACCCGCGAGCTCATGAAGTGCGAGCGGAAGTACCGTTTGCTACTAGAGATTACCTCTATTATTTAAAGGAGGAATTCACGATTAGAATGAAGGTCGAAGAAAGGGAAACTGACCTAGTTGAGGGACCCACGGACCTCCTGAGGGTGCGAACTGACGCGCAATTCGCATGGAAAAATTTGACCTCGGCGACCTATCATGCCTCAAAGCTGGCGGGTCCGGCGATCCCGCCCACCGATCATCTGATCACTCGCCGTAGTTCAATACGTGGCGAGTGATTAGATAGCTGAGAGAGCGTAGTGTTGAAGAGGGCACAGCGATGAGAGTCGCATCAATGCTCGAATCAACGGGCAAGGAAGGGGTCCCATTCTCGGGTTCTGGGCCGTTTCTCATGGTTTTTCCTTCTTTCGTGTACCACTCACCATCGCTAAGGTTAATTTGAAATGGGTTGCCTTTCCAGCGTGAATTCGTCCTTTGAGCAGCCGCCACATGCATCTACAGCGAGAGGGCTGGCCAGAGTCAACCCTGCGTTGCGCAGTTCTCAACGGCCACGTTGCGCAGTTTCGCCCGATTAGACACGTTCTCTCGCGCGAACATTCACACTCGCATGCTCGAGCCGTCTGCGTCTCCGCCCATACAGCGTGCGTTGAGGATCTCTCAACGTGCCGTTGCGAACTGCGCAACGCAGGGTTGACTCTGCCTGGGCCGTGGAAAGTAGTAACTGAGTTGCGTATTGGACGAGCTTCTAGCACCCTTGTCGCGCATTTTCAAGCTGCAGAAGGGGCGCGACATTAACGCTTTTCCTCCTGTCGACCGCCCCCCCCCCCACGGATGGCGCACCTAATCCCGGAGCGTGCCTTTAAAATGTTCTGGTGTTACGGTCAAGATGAGTATGCCCACCTTTTTCACATGTTTGATCCGTTGCCAAAGTACCCCGTCGCCTATGTTTTGAGAGGTCATTGACGAGAAAAGTTATAGTATGTATGTATGTATGTATGTATTTCATACAAAAATCTGATAAAAATTCGAAGTGGGCGGAGTTTGTGCTATAGTGGGCGGGGCAGGGGTATGTATGTATGTATATGCATGTATGTATATATGTATATTGTACATATATCAACTCTTGTGAGATCATGTGGCGGTGCCTGCGCTGCTCGTGGTGGGCATAAAAGTTAGTAGATTCGGGAGAGTGGAATTGCTGACATTAATTGCCATATGTTCTACTCCATTGTTATGCATTCAATCAATTCAGAAATTTCGAAGAAAAAACAATTAGAAATTAGTCGATACTGCTTTCACTTTCGTACGCCACAGCCGCAGTCGGTTTTTATGAAAATCTGCCAAAGTACCATATGTTCAACTAGGGTAACTGGGCGCTATCGCCAACATGTATACGGCGAACCCTCTAGGAATAAGCCTAAGAGAGAGAGCAGAACTCAGGAATAATAAACAAAGTATCACGCACCTAAAGTCTCCTCTTTGTCGCCTAGGCCTTAGCCGCCTTACAAGCAAAATAACATGTTTACGCGATTTCAGATTGCATCCACCATATTCCCGTATCTCGCGAATAGCTCGCTAACAATCTTTCTCCTTTCCTGTTTGACACCTTGAATCGCATCGATCATGACCTGCCTGCCACATTATAACGAAGAGAACCTGTTCAGCGCACATTCTAGATGCATTGCCATTCCATTCTTAGTAAAACGGGATGGCATCAAAAGAATTCCCATCAAAATCGTATTCTATCCAACCCTTTATTTACTGCTTTAGGCCTATCGTTCACCAACAAACAAAACAAAAATGCAGTGTTTCCGTAAAAAAAATTCGAAAACCGAAGGGCTGCTAGGGCCAGAGTACCGCACCTCGTACAAATGCTGGTCACGGAACGGGCTTCCCCTCAACGAGCTCATTCGCCGCGTCAAGAAGACACAGATGCGGCAATGGACGAGTCCCAGCGCGTGCTGTGCGATATGAGACGTAGTATGGTACACTCTATTTAACCTGACGCCTAACCGCCACAGTATGCGCTGCGACTCGTCCTTTTCCGCGTCTGCGTCTTTTTCCTTCGCCGCGCGACTGGGCCTCTTGGGACCACCCTGCGGGAACGTTCCCGATCGGTTCACGGAGTGCCGTCCTGGACTCTGGCCTTTTACTTATTGCATTAACATCTCACCCTGACTGCCATCCTACTCTATTTATCGATTTACGATTTGTCTCTACTCGCATAAATACACAGTTTGACCCGATTCTTTCAATGGTCGCCTGATAGGTGGCCGCCCCGCGGACTTCTTTCCATGCACTGCCTGCGCCGCGCCGAATTACCTTGGATTGTCCATGGTGTGTTTTTTGAAGGTTTGTTTCTCTTCAAATTGGTCTTTGTGCGTGAAACTTTGTATGTTGTCTCTTGCTTAATCATGACTGACATACGCGTGTTGGGAAAGAATGAAAGGTTTTTCGGGGAAGAATTCCTTCACTCTTCATTAGCTCCGGGCTCCCTTCTTCCCTTCCATATAATATTGACCGCACACGCATTCTACCAGCGCAGATTCTAATTCGCTGAAGCGTACGTTATCTACTCAAACTTGCTCGAAGAAAAATGAGTTGGTCAGTTCTTACAAAACCAATCTGTCGCTCAACGTTGAATTGTTTACTGACTCATACAATGTTCGATCCAATCTTATTCTCCCCTTATGAATTGCTTGTTCAGCACTGAGATATTTTCCTTCTTCGCCGTGCTGGTACTTTACCATTTCTCTTATTCAACTGCCTCTCAAGTCGATGGAGGAGGCAGATCTTAACATCATATAAGCTCTGCCTCTTTCCTTTGTTATGGTGCGGCTGAGGTTGTTGGCTGTGTGTGCGCCACGCTGTTTCTGATCATATGACCCAACATTAAGACTTAGCTATAATACATTTGTTTTTCGCAGCTGGTTTTGGAGTGCGTCTTTCTCGTGCTTGTCGTCTTATCACCTCATCTTTTTCCCCGTCACCCGGTATCATGTTAAAACCAAGCCTCTCATTGCCCTAGACGCGCCGTACATTGAATTCGTAAATTCGATAGCCCTAATCGGCGTGACCTCCACTAAATATGTTCCCGCTCCATCCGCGTGAATATTCAAAACACAGTCTGTTCATTGCTGTAGCCAACACACCTATGAATTGTGGACGCATACTTGTGGTGTCAGGTTAAATAGGGAGATCATATGCCCGATCCAATTGATTAAGCGCACAAGCCGCATTCAACCATGCCCACTCACCGGACAAACTCTTCATCACTCAATACTGTTACACTTCAGTAATGATCTATCTGGTGGTCTCAAAAAATCTGGGCTGTTAAGTTTATAAATCTAAACAAGCAGCGATAGCTTCGCTGGCGGATGCCAGGGCAAATAGGACGCAAGGTAGAATGTTGCGCGGACCGAGTTGTCCCGCCACAGAGGATGTGGTAATTACGACCCGTCGCTCCAATGCCTAATGGGATCGTACCATATGACGCACACCCGTTAAGTAGAGTGTACCATACTACGTCTCATATCGCACAGCACGCGCTGCGACTCGTCCTTTGCCGCATCTGCGTCTCTTCCTTCGCCGCGCGATGGGCCTCTTGGGGGACACCCTATGTTGTAGGATCGCGTAGTGCACTGTGAAACGCTGAAATCGCCGCAGAGCGATGTCTTTGCTAACATCAGTAGGCTGTGACGACCTAGTATAATCCAGAAAGTTGAAAAAGCATTCGGTATTGAAACAATGCCCCATTACTAATTACGCAAGGAACCTTTGCACATCAACAACGAGAAGAAAAGTCAAACTCTCCGGTAACGGTTAATTGGATGTGAAAGGAGTGACCCTGCTTCACTGAAGCCTATCTGTGACGAGCCTATCTAAGCAGTGCTGCCAAAACTCCCTAACTAACAAAACAAAACAACAACCTAACAAAACTTTGGTTCATTGACCGGCGGCTTTTCGTTTTGGCAGTAGCATCACTGATTTAGTGCTTACAGCTTCAGAGAAGATGATGTTCCGTGTCTGCTTCATTTCATTCCTGTTCGTGCAGACAGCTTATCTGCCGGGAGCTCTCAGTTTCATGGCGAGTGAACTCCCAGCTTCTGATCAAGATGCCAATGTCAGACCGGTGTTTAGCGAAGAGTGGGAAGGCTTTGAGGCGGTTCCGTATGAAAAGGAAAACCTTTACAAAGTAAGTACATGAAATATGCTATAAAATACCAAACCTCCAGTGATTCTTTTTCCAATCGCAAGAAGGAGTGGCTTGAATACTGCGGATAAAGTCCTTGAAGCAGAACCGTCCGGGATGCTGGGCCGCGTCCTTGCGGAACGCTGGTTCTGTAGAAGGCTGTAACAATGGTCCAGTGTCCACTTTCTCCCTAAGCAATTCACTGTGGATGTCGTGCCTAAGTTTTGTGCAAAAAGTTCATTTTGAAGGAAGTTATAACAGTTCGAAGCCAAAAAACCAGCGCTCTGCCAAAAATCGGTCCGCGATTTCCCAAAACGGTCCAACGGGGCGATTTTTTGACTCCATCAATTTTGAAAGAGTTCAAGTATTCGTTAGAAAGCTCTAACCTTCTAGTTTATCCCAGGGGGACAAGAATTGCAAAAGGTTCAATCTGAAGAAAGTTATAGTCATTGAAAGCCAAAAAACCTGGTTCTGAAAAAAAACGGTCCAACGGGGCGATTTTTTGAAGAAAAGAGACTTTGCAAAAGTTTGAGTACTTTTTAGAAAGAAACAATCTGGGTTTCAAAATTTTCTTACCACTTCTCACATTTCCTTATTTGAAGAAAATTACAACCTTTCAAAGGAAGAAGTGCGCATTTCTGTGAATTCCGGTTTCTCTACCCCATAACTAACACAGTTTTGAAGAAACTGCAAAAAAGTGGTGTTTTCGGAAACTAGGGGTCTCGTAGATTACAAATCCACTTTGCAAAAATATTGACGCTGAACAGAATTACACTCTTTTGAAAATTAGTAGTCCGCCTCGGTCTATCCGCGCTGGGTCGAGGGGAAGATTGTGCGCCAATGCGAACGCAACGCTCCCGTGCTCAATTCGGTTCCCCGGCGGGAAAGTTCTACTTATATCCAAGTTCTGTTTTATGGTGTTTTGTATTTAATCCTTATATCGCTATTCTCGAGTAGGATACACGTTATATATATCCGTATACACACATAGACACAAACAAATGGTGTTGGGTGGAGGGGGTCGTATCGAGGCCCTCCAGAAGGGGGAGAAGTCGACTGGATGATGTTGGATATTGGATGGTTTTTAACACAAAAGTAACGAATGTATTGATGTGAACGGCTAGGCATGAAGAAACATAAAACAGATGTTAGTCGTCGGAAAAAATGCGTTGGTGCTAAAGAATGAGAGACTAGCCGAGACGTAGGAGCGAGAGAGAGAGGCGCCAGCACAACAGACTGATGGAAGACATATTGCAGCTGCTGCACTACTTTGCAAGCCTTAGGCGCTCCTGTCGTGCGATTTGTGTACGGGATGTCAATAGTATGTTCCTGATGCAGGCCTATCCTTCACAGCAAAAGAAGTCGTGCACACGTTTTCTTGCTGGGTTATGCCTTAAGAACCCCTATCGGAGCGACGCTATGTTCTGAGAGATTCGCTATCTCTGAAGGTTAATTCAAGATCCTTTAAAATGTCGACATCATGACGCTTTCCGAATAGTCTGAACAATGGCTGTATTTTAGCCTCTTTTAATGGTACGAAGTGGTCTTTTGTCCCACACCGTCAGAAAGCGGTGTCATCACAAAATTCTTGTGCATCACTCGTAGCAACAAAGGAGAAGTCTACAAGAAATAGGAAGTTGAAGGGGGAATATAGCCTGGCTCAAAAGCATGCAGGCGTCCGAAGAAAGCTGACGTGTGCGCTTTCCGCAGTGCGGAGTATTCCCCAGGTAGCAGGGTCGTTAAAGTTGAGAATACGTTTGGTAAGTCTGCTTTCAATATGATACCCCAGAATTTTTTTCAATATGATACCGCACATTGCAAGAAAAGTAATTCGGGACCTCATCATACAATTAGATGAACAGCTTTTACTCACCCTCGTGAGCCTATATAACCTAGAACAGTCCCCCTCTTCGAGCCGTACAAGGGCGCTGCCATTAGCCATAGGGAGACCCCCTCCCCGCAATCACGACCCGTTAAATACCACAAACAGGAACCCCTTCAACCCTTTGATCTTCATCAACCCCCATTCGATCTCCGTTCTCCAAAAAACTCAACTACGACCCCCTCATTGAGAACTGCGCGATGCAACGTTAACCCTGATTGCGCCCCCCCCCCTCTATCACTGGCTATGGGCCGATCGAATGGGAGAGCTGATCACGCCCAAGTGCGTCGTGCCAGCTTATGTCTTGAAAAGATATCATTTATAAGCTGCCGAAAGCTCAAGGAGTAATTCAGAATAATTTGAACATATTTGATCTTACGCTTTTTTGTGCCGCAATAAAGCCCCTCCCAAAAAATGTGATAAATGGTGCTTAGAAGGTTGAGCAAACGGCCACAGCTAAATAAGTCGATGTTTTCAGTTGCTGCTCGTCAGCGCTTTAGCCTTGCTTTATAAGCATGAAGGCAGTATTTGTAGATAACTTATCTAGAAAACTACTGGCGACTCGTCGGCTGTGATAGCACATGAATCACTGACTCGATTCTGAAGCGAGAGCGTAGAATCCGATAGTCCAGCCAACTGTTCCAAACCAAGTTAAACGAAGTGATTGCGATGACTAAAGAGCGCGCTTGTTTGTATGACCGTCAATTAAGCGCCAACTGTGAAGAGCTGTAAAATCGGCACCCCAAACCCATAGGCACTCCATGACGTCATCAAAATCCACACCGCCCCCATCCATCATGATCACTGCCTTTAAGTCTCTTAAGTTAGTTACCTACTTTTTTACTGACCAGATTTGTCCCTTGGCAACCATCGCGACCCCTTTCCCTGCGTAAGATTTACGCCTTTCGCTGTGCTCTCTTTCACCTTGGCAGTTCTTGGAGGGATGGGTATGCACAAAAAAAGGTGTTTCGCAGAGTAGAGGGTATTAAACAATGACATGAGGTCAGAGTCACCACTCAGGATCTTAGACTTATTGACATTGACTGAGTAGGTTCCTTTCTCCACTTACAATCATCCTCCCTCCTGCTTCAAGCTGAAGTAATTACAGACTAGAGCTCCTAATGGACTAGAGCCTATTTCTTCTCATAGAGGGATTTTGCCGAAAATTTTGTCAAAGGATATTCACCTACTTGTACTTGCAATGTGGCATAAACCCCGCTGATGCATTTCTGTGACCATTAGGCCTTTTCCTTTTGCCTCTAGAGAGCGTGTACTGCGTGCACAGTACTTTACTGTGACTCTGGGCGTACACCCTTTTAGAGAAGAACCCTGGACCCCTTGGTCAAGTACCTAATTGTACGACTATTCAGCGCTCATGTACGGCGCATTCCAAGGGATCAATCCCCTCTTTGGTGTTCGGAAGGTTCAGTTAGTGGCAATTAAATTTGAACATTATGTAACGAATGCGGGTCTATTCCAGTTAGGGGGGGCATCATGATGCAGTTTTTCCAGAAAGCTAGGGTAACTCCGAGCCAGGGGAGTGTAGCCAGTCTAGGGGGTGGGGTGAGGGCAGTCACTTGACATGCGTGAAAAGCTGGAATGTTCGAGTTCACACTAGTTCGCCGAGAAACTGCATCATGATGCCCCCCTAACTGGAATAGACCCACGAATGCTTCACAAAGAGGTCAGTGCTACCAAATTCATCACCATCAACGAATTTGTCAAGGGTCAAGTTTTCATCCTCTCTCTTCATAACAGAAGCAGACAGTGAGAGCGACTGAGCAGAGACGCAGAGCGACGAGTTGGATTGGCGACGGGCCAACTTTGTCGTGAACGTTTCGGTGCTGTGCCACGTTTTGATAGAAGTTTTTTTTTGCTTTCTTCCCGCATTTTCCACGTAAGAGAATGGTCTTAGTTTCTTGACATTTCTGGTTTCTGGATCTCATTAGTCTCTTACTGTTCATCTCTAGGCTCTGTAGGTAAGGCATCGTAATATGTAGTTTCCGCAAATTCAATGAAGTCTTCAATTGTAAATAGGCCATAGCTTGGTTTTTCTCCGAAAAATTTTGAAAAAAAAAAATGGATGGCAGCTCCTCCTGTAGAACTCTTCACAGTAGATGTTGGAGCGAGGTGAATTTCTGTTGAGTTCTTCGCATGTGGAAACCGAAAACAACCTGAGCAACATTTGAGTGGCCAAGGAGCGCCTTAATGATCTTACACGCATTGGGCAAATGTGTTCGTAGCTCACGAAATTCTTACCTTCCTACTTATGGATCTTCAAACCGAGCCCCACCACTAGTTGGACTTCCTTTTTTTTTCATTTCCAATTCCGGTGCTGAATGAGTTGGGGGGGCAGCACGCGCAGACGTCTGGCGAACGCAATTGAGACCAAAGCTTGAGCCTAGAAGGAGGTTCAACTGCCGCTAAAGTCAATCACAAATCATATATTTCATAGTTTAAGCACCCCTTCCTAGGCTTAGACTTAATCCTTATCGCGTTTGAAAACGCTTCCGCTCTCCCAACTCCATTAAGCACCTCTCATTTTTCCTGCCGGATCGAAGTAAAAGAGAAATTCTAAGTGTACACATAATTTTACTAATGCACTGTTAAGGAGCCCGTCCTCACTCACAAGTTGGTTGTTCAGCTGCGTTGGAGACGACGACGGCAGCTTATTGCCGTTGGACGTTCATCGGATTAACTGGATGCATCTCAGAGATGTCATTGCATTACGCTATGCGCTAACGCGTGTGCGCGTCCTCAATTTTCGACTGTAAAGTGTTATCATCGATTCCATAACTGTATTGTCAACTGATCTTTTTATAAAGGATAAGATATTTGCCGTTGATCAATCCCTTTTTGGGATGCGGCACGCATTCTACTTCCATTTGTACATTCGTAGTGGCATTTGAATGCGATGTGGCCTATACAATGACTTGCGGGGGCCAGCCGATGTACAAGTCAGTGTTTTTATCCTCCCAGACAAGTCTGGTACCAATTTACCGACCCCGGAGGGATGGAAGGCTTTGTTGGCCTGGGCACGCACGATCCGGGATTCGATCTCGGATCGCGCTTGTGGTAACGTGCAACTTGCCATTACACCATCCCTGAGCTTTATTGAGCTTTCTATACCTTTCCAAAATGCTTTGCATGTTTTGGTCATGTATTAGGTAGAAATTTGTGTCCTTCTTGTTATTGGGGTTGCACCTTGAATAGTGAAGAGCCTGGTCGCCTGGAAAACTTTTTTTGTGTTACGCCTCATCGAGCGACATTCGCTAGCTAATCCTGGATCCGGGAAAGGAGGGCGGTTGGCCGGCCCGCGAGTCGAAGCCTATGCACCAGCGATCACATTGAAGTGGCGGGACCCACCTCAAAGGAAGTTGTCAAGCAGTGTCGTCCTTGAAGTGCGACTTTTTTAAACGGTTTAGTCTTGCCACTTGTCAGAATCAGTTGTCAAGTCGCTGGTATTATCTTCTTGACTAGCTGCGTGCATCGCATCCAAACTCGCTAGCGCCAATGTTCGACTCGCTGGACGAACGCTTGATCCAACATTCGCAAACTATGAATCAGCCTTAATGGTGCGCTAGTCGGTCAATGAGAAGGGCAGGGCGACATGCGAGTGAGTACCACTCAGGCCCAAAATTTTGGAAAATAACAATGTTGTGACCATGGGGATAAGTGGAGTGGTCCGGTCACACTTAGTGACCAATCACTGGAAGACTCAGGATTCGTTGTTCCATTACATCCAGTGAAAAACCCCATCGTAAATTTGATCAGTGCCCATGTGTGCCTTCGATCAGAGTCCAAAATCGATGTTAATTGATTCATTGGTATGCTACTAATTCTTAAAATGTATTTGAGAGTTATGTGGTAAATTCACGTCGCTATTGTGGAGTTGCTGAAGTCTTGTCAGGACTTCTTCGCAATTTTTTTTTCTGAAAAACAACATGTCACATCTTTTTTTTTCGTACATGATTTCGTCTTTTGAGGCAATGTCTTTTTTCGCTGGTTGCCCGAGGTCCAAGACCAAGAAGTTTCCAATTTTTTGAGCAGCTTTATTTTCAAAACTGCTATTTGATGGGATTATTCCCTCGTTATAAAATTAGCAAATGCATCTCGGAAATTTCCCTTTCATTTCAGCAGCAAGAATACACAGGATTTCAATCACTTTGTTGTTGAAAGTGAGGTGAAGTCGGTTGGCGACAAAGTTCGCGAATTTTTGCTGTCGTTGCAGTACTTCCGCGTATTCATTGCCTTGTGGAACGTGTTCATCATTTTTCTTATGCTTGTGTAAGTTTATCTTTTGGTTAAAAATGCGTTTCTGATAGCTGTTGATGACGTTCCTGAAGTGCTAATGTCTATGCTTTTTTAGATTCTTCTCTCATTAATTATGACCACAGTATCTGATATTGGTAGCCATATTTCTAGTGGAATGGATTTCCTAAGTTCTGCAGATGCAATTCTCAAGGTTTGTTGTTTTGTGTAAGGCCATAGTTGAAAACTAGATTTGTTCCTTTCTAGAAAACTCTTACATCAGTCCCCGCTGGTCGTCCACGTCGTGGTGCAGGCGGTGACAAGCAGAAGCAGGCCTTGAGTGAGGTAAATTGCATCCATTGACTCTTTAGTATACGTTTACCGTACTCAAAAAGTACTTTTTCTCTTTGAAACTCTCATCTTCTTTATCATTGATTATCTTGATTGTTATCATCCATCACGTTGTTATTTTGCATTAAGTTATCATTTTCATGTATTTTGTTTCGCTTTCAGTGCGCGGTACCTAACCTGTTGCCTTTTTGTAGGACTCAGTTGAAGACGATCTCTATATCAGTAATGTTTTGCAAGAACTACGAGTAGAGTTGGATGTTAAAAGGCGAGAAGAAGAGAGGTTACAGAAAGAAATTGCAGATGTCCTCACTGAGTGTGCTTCAGGTATGCTGGGTTTTTAATGTTTTGACATGTTATATATTTATCTCCAAAAATATTATTTTCGCGCTTTTTCGTGTGATATGGAAGCGATTAGGTACATATCTTTATACCTACCATTTTTCTTTTTTCCGTACCATTCTGTCTGCTCCAAATGAGAACATTCTTGTCTTCTCGATTTTGAACCATGTTCATACAATCCTGCCTGCGTCTTCCCTTCTTCCTGCCCCCCCTTGACCTTCTTTTTTCTGAGAATACTTAAAATTTTCGGGACCCTCCAATGAAATACGATACTGCGATGCAGTTAAATCAGAAGGCAATGCCTGCTCTTCGGACTCAATAGGGGGCCCGAGTACATAAGGTGATTCTTACCAGGAGTGCCGCGCGATCATCAAAGTCGAGCTTTCGGATGCCGTCCCGTGAAAATGCCCATGCTGGTGTGAAACGGCGCCCCCGCCCTGGCCGGGCGGAGGGGCCGGGGGCCAGCGGGGGGCAGGGGCGGCGGCGATACAAAGCAACTTGCAGCTAGTTTGCGTACAATATCGAGACTTGCGGATAATATTAGTGGCAAGGTGAGCAAACTAGAAACGACAACTTTGAATACTGATGCTCGCTCCTGTCTCCATTGTTTTCGCTGTATATCGAGAACTTTTAGTCTTTTTGATCTCCTCTGCAGGTATCTGCCCTTGACGTAGCTAAAACTCGTGTGGTGGAATGTCTTCAGCTTGCGGGAGACATGCATGACTTAGGTAACAAATTTTGATTCCATTCGCTCCTGTTCGCATTTTAAGCGTTCAATTACGTATGCTAAAATAACCTCTGGTTGATCATTCGTCCTTTATTTTTTTGTTGTAGTGAATATAAGTGTTGATGAAGCATAGCACGAAGACTACGAACAAGCCGACTCAGCACATCCACCGCTTCCTCACCCTCGATCGGGAGCGTTTCCCATCAGTTAGCACAGGTGACAAAGGTAGCGCCCTTATTCATTGGAACAATGGCATTGCTGTTTCCGTCCCTATCAGACATTCTACTATAAGCGGTGAAACTGATTTTCGCGGAATCCGAGCTATTCGGGGTAGCATTCGTCTCTCTGCTTAATTGAGCAATCATCTATTTTTCCTTTCTTCTGGTGGTCTTTACGTGTTTCCTTGCAAAAGCTCTAGTTTTCAGATGCTGGTCAAAATGTTTCACACAGCTATGAGGTGCTCACAAACGCTGCAGCCCGACTCAAAGAAATTTTGGGAAAAGAAGCTCGAAGCAGCTGTTGAAGCAGAAGACATACCGTCTATGCAGAGGTGAGGTAATTGCCAATGAAATCAATGTTCTCGTATGAAATTCGAAATTCCATTCAGATTTGTGAAACTGTTCCCTCTCATCAATGAACATGATAGTGGCCTTACTCGATTTGGGAAGTATCTGAGCAAACAGATCGTAAAGATAGGAAGCGACAATCTCAAAGTACGAATTCTTTTTTGATTCATCATTTACAAACAGTACTTGGTCTTGGATTTGACATGAAGGTTTCAGTTACTGTTACGTTTTGCAGATCATGGATGCCGGTGGAACAGACGACAAGCGGATCAGCGTTCTCTATGCTGACACGTTATTTTTGTTTTTCGAAGGTTAGTTGCCATTTTCGATTGACGATGTTTCATTGTTAGAGTTATAGCTACATCTCGTATTCAGTTTTACTTATTGTTCGTAAAGAGGACATGTATTGGGTTGGAGCATAATATCGTAGCTTTTTTTTGAGCGTATAAATTCAGTCAGTACAAGTATCACCCGAAAAACCGCTCATACTATTTGAAAGTACTCTTCTCGCTCTACAAAACCGTAGTTGTCTTTTCTTGACTCAGATATAGAGCTTAGAATTTGGAAAATCCAGACGGCAAAAATCGGCGTTTCGACAGCTGTATTCTCGGCTTGAAATAAAGAAAAAAAGCACCAAGTTTGAAGATCTTTTGAATCAATTGTTCTAATCGAAATTTGCTCCAACGGACCCTGTCTTTTTCGCTGAAATTAAAACTGTGTTCACTGCTTCAAATGTTTGTGTGAAGAAATGAAAAATGCAAGCGCTACGATATTATGCCCCTACTCAATACAGCATGGCTTCGCTCTTCGAAAATATGGATCATTTTCTCTTTGTCGATTCCATTTTCATTACCTTTCGGTTAATGATTCCTTTGGTCTCCTGTCTTTGAAAACTGGACGAGCTCACTCCTCGCCTAAATCTGTACCTTAGAAGGCGTTGTAGTGACCCAAAGGATTGCCCTGTACAACACGATTTACTGCTTTCTTCCTACTTCATTTTTACATACAACGATTTTTCGAGCGTATTTGAAGCGAACGTGTCATCTTCATTGTTCATGTTTAGGCATCGCAGCCTTACTAGAGACGAATCAGCCACTTATTGAGAGTGCTTATGGGCCTGATAAATTGTTGGATTTCATAAATATGCTACAAGTTGGTCCATATTTATTGAAAAACTTATCTGGAACTCGACGAAATAAAAGTTTTTTTCTGTGCAGGTCGACATCGATCAAGTTGTGGGAAAAGTGATCGATGCGTTTGCTAAAAAGCGACAGTTAGAGAAACGGCTGAAAGCAGTTCAGCGCCTTCTGCGAGAAGATCGTCACAGTGATAAAGGGGAAGGTGAATCTTCCTATTTACTAAATAAGGACGTATCGAATCGAATGACTTTGAGTTTCACAGCAGTATCAGATGCTAGAAGTTACAGATAGCATTTCAGTGGAGCGTTTGGACGCCCTTGAGCTGGATAAGTTGTTATCGGAGATTTGTCTCATGAACACGCACACAGAAATGTACTGGAGATTTGTACGTAGACGACTCAAAGGAGCATCTCTTGAAGCGGATCAAGAGGAGGTGTGCACCTTTCGCGATCCGTTATCTTACCTAGCTCTAACCTTGACCTCTGACTAACTCTTACCTTTCTTCTCTATAAATATTTGTGGGTTATACGGCTACTTCGATAGAATATAGTTGTTTAGTTTGTCATGATAAATGGCGATG
>MU869134.1:4199-17445 GCA_036418205.1 Ostertagia ostertagi
CCCTCTGCCAACACTTATATGCCTTTCCCCACACCCCGGGACTCATAGGAACCGAGTTATGAGGCTGGTTGCAAACTCCGCCCACTTTGGTGTAAGCTACGCCCAGCCTTGACATTTAGCTTCTCCTCTTCTCCTAACCTGTATCCACTGTTTTCCGGTTTCTAAGTCATCTCGGAGCCGATTTATGAGCTCTTGTAGAAAACGTCGTCCGCTTCAGGACACGCTCCGCCCATTGTGGGCGGACCTCTCCGTTCACATCATGTGTGCTGGAAATACCTTAGACATCGCTGCCCCTGCACTAATTTCTTTTCTGCTCTGTAGGCTTCCTCCTAACCTAGTTATTGATATTTTTATTGAGCACCGCTTTTCCAGAGAACGCCCCGCCCACCGAGGGTGGGTCTCCCCAATGCAATCTGGCTTACCGACGCACATTTATAACCACTTTTTGTTCCAGTCTCGAGGCTGTTTTTGACTGTATTTGGAATCAACCGATGCACGCCACGCCCACTGTGGGCGGGGCTCCGCTTGGCTGATGTGTGTTTTTTACTTCTAGGGATATGGTATACCCATCCCAAACTTGACCTGGACCCTGTAGGTTGTTGTTCGCTTGATACCGAATTTCGTGACAGACGGACAGACAGACATAGCGCATTATATATAGTAGGGATAAGAGGTCGAGCATCGTTCAGAATCATAGATGTGATTGAAGGCCTCTTAACTTCATGGAACAGCTTGTAGAGAATAACGAAATGAAATGGACACCATGAAGTGTTGAGCATTGCATATTGGGGTGTACCACGCGTTCTAGTTCAGATCAGGATCCTGGCCTCATTGGGGTCCCATTTGGTCTATAAAATGAGTCTTAAGCAGCCAATGTACTACTCATGGCTAGCGTTCTCGAAGACTTGTACCTAACAATTAATGAAGAAGGGATGGAAGAATTGGTGGTCAGTTCACTGTTCTCAGTCTCAAACGACTGTGGTTCATCCATTACTGAACCGAAAGCTCGGCCCAGCCTAAAGGCTGTAAGCTTGTCCACTTCCCTTGAGTGGGCGTTCCCAGTCTCTACGATGCTCCTGTCAACACATTAATGAGTTAATATGAAGAATCTTTTTGAACCTAATTTCGAAAAAAGGGCAATGTTCACTCAGTGTTAGTGACGTCACTATACGCAAATAGAACTAAAGTGATCAAGTACTGATGCGTAATCGAGCTCCCTGTGAACAAATCTGGGCAAGGATCACCTTTCTCTTGTCGTTGGCAAGTCTAGTCTATGATCTAGTCCACGGACTTCATATTGCGTCATAGCAAGGGGTTGATTTCAATCAGGTAGAGGATTTTTGAGAAGGGCAAAAATCGTGGGAGTAGACAATTTCATCGGGCGACTGCAAAAGGCTGGGCAGCGATTTCTAGCGTGTCATTTTTCGAAAGCATTTTGTGCTACTAAAACTGCCAATCGGCATTGTATGCGCGATGCATAATATACAATGGATTTTTCTTTTACCACTGAATGACTTCAGACAACTTCCCAGAAAATCTACCTCAAACACTACTACTACTCCGAACTCGTTCACAGAACTGATTGTTGTCCCCACCAAATGATTCTCCAGGCTCTAAAATAAGTGGCAGTGAGATAGTGCAATTCAGGACGATCATGCAGGATGGGGCTTCGTTTCCTGTAAAATTCACCAATAATTCGCGGCCATCATTGCTCTTCGGTGGCAAAAAGGAGGTTGGGAAGGTTGTTGTGGCACCCACTAACCCTACCCTCAATTTTTTCAGTATTGGAAATGTGGGTGAGCGGCTGGATGGCCGAACCCGAAATCATCGCATACTTCTTGGTGGTTACACTCAGATTTTCCTCCACCATCTTCCGCAGAACTTCCTCAGAAAGCGCAACAAGCTCTACTGTGCGGGGCTCATCCTTCATGCTTCAATTTCCGGAGCGGAGCTTGCGTGACCATCGCTTGCCTGATTCGCAAATACCGTGTCCCCGTGCAATTTGTCGATATTCCTGTCTGTACCCTCGACTCTACTTCCCTTCTGAGAGGAGGAATTCACGAAAGGAACGATGGTCGAAGAAGTGGAAAATTGCGTAGTGGGGAGAAAGCTGGACCCCCTGGAATGCGCACTGACATACATTTAAAGCAACAATCCAGGAACGAATTCGCGGGTAAGGACCACCTATAATGACGTTGCAGGTGAGAAGTTGGTCAATGGAGAAAGAAAAAGTAGAAAAAAACGTCGGGCAGGGGCTTAGACAGGGACTCCCCCTGCCGTTTAGGGAGACGTGTGTTGGACGAGTTGTCCGAACCTGCCCGTAGTACATGCGCTGCAACTGCTGGCAAATAGCCATGCATGCTTGCAAATACATAACTATTTGCCAGCAATCGAAATTGAAGCGCTTCAATTGCGTTCTTATGGAATCGACCTCATACAGCGCGGCGGTCCCGCAACGACCGCTAGTCAAGCACGGACTCTGCACAGCGTATGTTGGGCGATCCGCCTCGGTTATGGGTGATCCGCCCCCTCCAAGAGGACTTCGACCCCTTCCAGCGCATTTTAGAGGTAGGTTTTGAACTTAAAGACATTTCCTATAAACTTTAGTTGGGCTGGGGCATGTTTTGACCGCCTAATGACCAAGTAGTTGAAACCCTGCCTGGACTGTTGCTTTAAGCGAAAAATTTGACCTCGGCCATCTGGCATGGCTCACTCTTGGCGCGGTTGGCGGGGTACGCCCACTGATCACTCGCCGCAGGTCTATACGTGGCGAGTGATTAGATAGCAGAGAGAGCGTAGTGTTGAAGAGGGCACAGCGATGAGAGTCGCATCAATGCTCAAATCAACGGGCAAGGAAGGGGTCCCATTTCTCGGGTTCTGGGCCGTTTCTCATGGTTCTTCCTTCTTTCGTGTACCACTCACCATCCCTACTTAATTTGAAATGGGTTGCTTTTTCATCGTGAATTCGCCTTTAAATTCATAATGAAAAATATTCCAACAATGCTTCTCTGCCCCTTTCAATTGAGCCAAGAAATTAAAGGTATGCAACATTCACAAAGTAAATTTTGCACGAAGAGGGAGGCTACCTACGAATTTTACAATGAGCCAGACAGCATTTAAGCGTTTTTTCCCTCACTTTCTCGCGTTTTAAGGAATCGTAAAATAAAACTTGTATCACTTAGATATACTTAGAGAGTTTAATGCTCAAGCTTCTTGTAATCTGATGAAATATCTATTACTGATAGTTTTCTGCGGACTTCCTTGATCGTAATCACTGCCTTTGAAACGTGATGTTGAGGTAATGAAAATATTTCGAGAGCTCCGAACGCTGAGAATCCGCATCATTGTTATAAAAACGGTGAATCCCATTTGTTGTTGGTAACTAGAGGCCAATTAAACTTTCTACCACAGCAAACCGGTCTAGTACTACCAAAAAACAACCACAATCGAAATAGATACGTACATCTGCAGAAGGTCTATCCCACTAAACACTGCACGTAAATGGCGTGGTTGTCAACAATTGCAGGAATCGAATGAGGATTGAGAGGCCATGTTAGAATAACAAAAAACTCTGCAATATGTGTGATAGCGCACCCATCTAGCATGTGAATATTTCGTCTTCAGTATGTAAAAAAAATATTTCAACCTACAATTTCGTAACACTTGAAGGCTCTCTAATCTCCTCAAAACGCATTATAGCAGTATCAACGAAACCGCCACTGCCCTTTTATTGAAGGCATTAGCCATGCCATTCCTTTAGAACCCTAATAGTCCGCTTCCATATCTGCGAGATTCGTGAATCGCTTCAAAGGCAGCGATCACGATAGGTAGGAAGCGCATCGGGGAAGCGTATGCACCACGAAGCATATATGTACTTGCTGCCAAAAAGCGAGATTGTGGCACTATCACAGCGGAAGGTGAACTGGTTGATGAGCAGAAGTTCGAGAGCACTGCCCTCAAAAACGATCAGCCCACTAGTTTAGCTGGTGATTTGGACGAGCAGCATTGTTATCAGCTCACAATTGGAGCAACTAGGATTGATCGTGTTTGGCATTATAAGCGCACCCCAACGCATTTGCCGTGAACTCTTTCATAGCACCGATTTCTGAGCTCTTACCTGCTCATGAGTGAAAAAGAAGGGCCAAGAAGGAGGGGAGGTCTCGCTTTGGGTTTTTTGACGGATATATTAGCTTTTTTCGCCACTGCGGCTACTGAGCACCATCATGTCTCCATCTCCTTTCGAATCTATCGTAATCTCTGCCTTTAAGCTTTTCTGGGGCCATCAGAGTCAGTGATTTCGGAGCTGACTTCGCAAGCCTTCGCTTGCATCCGATTCCAGCAACAGCTTTTCTTGCAACCCGTTTCTTGCATCTGCATATGCAGATCTATGACGATGCGCCCTCATAATAGACCTTGTGTAGGTGAAAAGGCGGAAGAAATCTTTTACAGGGAGCCATCATGTAGGTGAATTCGTACACTCAATAAAAGCAGCATGAAGAACCAGTCAGGAACCAAAATTGTGAAGTGAACCTGCACTTTGAATAATCTCTATTCTAATCTTCTCACAATCTTTATTTGCAGAGCAAGGTTCTACCCAAAAACCTAAGCTGGATATTGATGAGATTAGTATGTTTCAAATATACGTTAATCTAGAAAATTAAATTGGACACCAAATTCGTTCAATTCTGAAATTCCGATCAGAAGGTTGATTCCGGAATTAACGTTAATGTTCTAACATATCTATTATACGGTGAGATTCAAAGATATGCAGTAATAGACGAATGTGTTCGCCAAAAACGAGTTTTTCAGTGCAAAGATTGATATACTATGTTCCCCACTGTTTCTATATCCTCAACCCTTAGAGGCAAAGGTCGGGATTGCTCGACCAAACCAACCCTTTCGGTCATCTCTGTAACACTTGTTACCGCACTCACTACAGATACTTCGCCACACTTTCAAAACCTCTGAAAGTCGCCACGTATATAATTTGTCTCCCAGCACTGTACTATGCCCTAATCGCACTGGCCCCGCTAACGACGCGCCCACCTTGGATGTGGGCGTGCTGGCATAACGTGTGAAATCGAAACTCATCACTCAACCGTATCAACTGAATCTCCAGAAAACTTGTAATAACACTACTTCTCAAGCCCAGCCTCCTCAGCTGTCTAGTGGGGAAGAAGGGTTCACAACCGCTCCTTGTGACGCAGCACTCATACTCAGTTTTTACATATACAACAACAAACAAATCGTCGTTCTCACTGCATCTCTATACTCAGTTTCAATATAACCATTAATACAACCCCATATACAGAGCCCGACTTTTGCCTCCCTAAACGATCCACCATCACTCGGGAGAAAAAATTCTGAGGCCCAAGACCCATTAGACCCTATATATCATTACGCACAAAAAAAGAGGAGCACAGAAAAAGCTTCTCTTCACTGAATTTTTTTGATCCGCCAGTTTTTTTTCTGTAGTTGAGACTCCTTTTTGCCCCCCCCCCCTCTTAGACGGAGACAATTAAACAATTGAAATGTCCTATCTCTGTGCTATTAGGCCGTGGGGATACTATTATATCGGGGGAACTGCTTTCTTAATTGTAGCCAGCGTTTGAGTTGGTCGCTTGATGCTAAAAAGTTCTGCAGGGGTCCACTGGGTATAAAAAAAGCATGGAAGATTGTGACAGTAATTGTATAAATTTCTACAGTTACGCAAAAAGGAACGAACGAACTCATTGGAGCCTATGAAGTGGGCCTACCGTCATGATCAAAGCGGAAAAAAAGATAAAGAAAATATTTGTATGATGACAAATTTCATTAGCACACTGTGTGAATAAAGCGTCAAAAGTTATAAAAAATCACAAAAGAGTCACAGAAGAATCATTAACAAACCGCCTAACACATTCTTGTAAACGGAAAACTCACCGAGACCGTAACCCATTCCCAATCCCATTCCACCATAAGGCATTCCATACGGATTGCCATAGAGGCCGCCTAATTGACAGGTAACTGATCCGAGGCCTATCAATAGGAATAAGTAGCATGTTCTTCGCATTTCAAGGAATATGGCCACAGCGACCTTAGTTGGCAGTGGAGGCTTTATACAGACAATCACGGATTGAATGTGACGCCTGAGTGATGCGGCATGGAGAAAATCGAGGTGTAATCCGATTTTGGGACGCATTCACAATGAGCACGACAACACTCTACCATTCATCATACCGAGGTCGATTTTCTGGTTTGTTGGCCAGCACTTCCGTTTTGCGTTGAGGACAGGTCATGAAGATAAAAAATGGAAGAGTTTGATCATTGGGATGATTCGGAATGCGCCATGCATACGACTCTTATTCGGAATCGTCCAAACTTGCCAAAGCTTGTATGCACTTGTTAGATGGCCTTTAAGTGAAGGTAATAACAATGAAATGCACTAGATATATGTTTTTGAGTCCTTTTTACTGAACAACTGCTATTTTACGCCGCGCAGTTCGCGTTGCGGATGCTGAGTTGCTGAGTTGTGGGCAAAACTTTCGCCCCAGCCGGGATTCGTACCCGGATCTCTTGCTTTCCGGGCAATTGTGCTACCAGTTACACCACCGGGGCACCATTTCACCCTAACTCAGCTTCGATGATTTTGAAGTTTTGCCCACAACTCAGCATCCTTGTGGTAGAACTGTATAGGGCTCTCTTTTTGCTGTACGTGGGAAAGTCTAGGAGAAAAGCAGCTTGATAAATGGAGGGTAAAGGCGAGAGAACGTAAACGCTGATGAGAAGGTGTAGCTGAGAGCGAGACGCTTGCGAGCTGCTAGCGGTGGGGTAACCTGACACTTGAATGTGTCACTCTTCTGCACTCTCCTCTCACACGGTTGATAGACTCGCGCGTTTTGTGTTTTTCGCACCTCGTGGGACAAAAGCGATTTTGCGCCGCGGCCGCCGCACACCAAATCCATGGATTTCGAGCTGTGAAATATGCAATGCTTAAGATACAATAAAGTCTTTTCAGCAATGTTCGATCTGTCTAATTGATCGGGAGTTACAGTAATGGAACTCAAACCGAAATGTCGTGTTAAAGCCAAGAAAAGGCATATTTCACTTGCTTTCCCTTTTTAGTGATTCAAAATTGGGGGGCGCGGTGTTTCAGTAAAAACTCGTGGAGGGAAACGTAACTTTTGAATGACAGACATACAGTATATCGGTGAATAATGAAAGGCGCAGACGGCCAGTATGACCTCGCTCTGAACTGGCAGTGGGCGGTCGGTGAGACTTCCACTACATTCCTAGCAAAAGTCGCGTCGCCATGGACTTGAACCATATAGTGCAGCGCCCATGAGCGCGACGTTTGCCACTGCACCACAAAGCATTGCTGTGTTACTTCGAAAGAATTGTAGAAAGCAAGGTAGGATCCTATGAGGGTTGCAAAACATCCAGTATCCGCGAGAAACTTGAATCCAAGCGACGTGGTTCCTAATGTCACCAACGGGACGAATCCACTGCGCCAATCGACGTGTTTTGCAACCTAGGATCATGGCCTAGATGATTGTACAGTAGTGAAATGCTCCCGGGACCAAGGAAGGAGCTATAACACGATCAATAAGTGGAACACTGCGGGGGACAGCTGATCACCTTATTGGCAGAAAGTTATCAATATTATCGATAGCTCCAGTGGCTTTCTTGCTGCCTCCACTCAACACCTTCAACGTACCCCTTTCTTCCCTGCGCTCTGCGCTCCATAGGCAGCATTGGACGGTCAGAGGGTCGGGACTCTCAATGCGACCAATGCATGACGGTGTGCAGAGAAAGCGCTGGCTCACACGCTCTCGCGCATCGCGCGCGCATCTCGCACGCGCAGATAGTGCTGGCGACCTGAATGCTATCAGGGTTTCTCGGTAATTTTTCGAGTCCTAATGGTCTCTTGCATTCTCAACGCAGCTGGGTTCCCTCTCTCTCTCTGCCTGGGCGAGCGGTCGTTCATCGCCGCCTAGGCTAGGTGCCACCTAATACGTTCGCCACTTGACATGTGGTATAGACCTCGCCCTCTGCGGGAGGTCAGCGTGAATTTCCGCCCTTTCCCCATGCTTTTTGAGTGCCGACGAAGGCGAGATAGGCCGAGGTCACGTGATCTCATTTGGCTAGCTCTATAACTGGCCTATTTATAGAGGTGACTTTAATACTCGCGTCGGTAAGATCTAAGGCCCACCCGTACTGTGACCTTCCTGTGAGCCATTTGGATTGCAAGTATGCAAATAGTCCTTAAGATATGGGAATGGACTATAAAGACCTTAGGACATAGTCGCTGCAAATTGTAAGAAAAAGGATTGATTGGTGAGGACGCGGTTAACGCGCTCCCAATGTTCCACGAGCGCGCAATAGTGGCGCGCGTTACGCGCTAACCGGTCACGCGTGTCTCGCTCGCTTTAAGAGCCTTTCCACTAACCTTTACTAGCGCTTTGTGTGGCAGTGGCTCTCACTGCACTTACGGATCCAGCAATCTTATGAGGAGAGGATTGATAAAGTGACTAGCGGGATGTGCCCGCTCGATCTAACAGACAACGTCTTGTTCCGGTGATCAACCGGTATGACGGAATAGCACTTATACTAAAATGGAAGCACAATGGAAGCATGATTCAATCAACATTTTTTGAGTGATGGCTCGAACAAATTCAGTCCTTGGTTGAAGCAAATGGTATTTCCGTTGTGTTTCTGTTGACAAATATAGGCGCAAGAGCTGGAAATGCACATGTCCTGCAGCCCTCCACCAGGGTCAACCAGCTAGGGGTACTGTAGTTAATTGAACCTGTATTGCATTCTTTCGAAGTACAAACTGCCTGGACAAGGCTGAAAAGTCGCAAATGTATTATTTCCAAAAGTACCCTCTGCTTCCGAAAACCAGGTGCGCGTAGAGTGCAGACAACACACACAAGCGACGACGGCCTTAACAGAATTCGATTGTCTTATGCCATGAAGTGGTAAGAGGTTGCTGTCGTATTCTGTCAGTTGTCACTAATTACTGTTAGCTATTATCTTTCACTATAGACTACTAATTAGATTTATTTGAAAGGCCGTCGTTATATATGTTGTGTGGTCTGCACTCGACGCGCACCTGGTTCTCGGAAACAGAGGATAGTTCAATTTGGAGATTCTGAAAGAGAGTGGCAGACAATCCTTTCGTCTTGAAAACACGTTCATCGACGGGCAGTAAGAGGTCTTTGACCATTATGTGTCACCATGGATTGCCACTTAGCAGTTTGATATAAAAATATAGTAGTATGAAGGTTAATGCTCAAAGTGCTTCCGCACTTGTCCCGATTAGGAAACGTGCGTGGTACAGTCGATTGACTATAATCCGTTTCGGCTGAATAATCTGTTGAACACTAATTAAATAACGTGGCGTACTCGTTGATTGAGTCAGATAGTTATGTATCTATCTGGAAAATTACACAATTCCTTGAAATAGTAGAAAGGTCGTATTTTCCGGCCTCACGGAAAGTATACACGTTGAAAAATGAGCAGGTTTACATTGGAGCTTGGTCTACGCGTAAATTAGAAATTAGGAAGCTTGAAAATTTGGCCTTTGACTCGGAAAAGTGCTGCAGCAAATTAAATGTGGCACGATGGGTTTGTCAAGTACTCACGGAGGTGCCACATATTCATCGACGTTCACTTTGAAGGCACTTGCATGAGTGCTCATGTTTATTTGATCCATTGTGTTAAAATCCGAATCCTAAGCTCACTAATGAGCTTTTGAATAAGGTCTAAAATGGGAGGTCCTATCTGTTTAGTAGACTGGTTTTGCCAAAGAAGGATGATTTCTATAAGTTGCGTGAGGGCTCCCTTCGTCCTTATGCCCATGTGTCTCATGAAGAAAGAATATTTTTTCTTGGTGATTTGTCTTCAAATTTTATAGCTGTAAATAACGTTACGACTTCTAGTTGGTGCGTTACCGTGCGGGTCAGCTGGCTGCTGAGAAACATATGTGTTTCATGTGGGAACTTCAGCTAATGTTTACCAAAGATGCAGTTCGCAGGGATTAACGAACTACTTTACCTTTTCAAGGGTCCTACCGCAATGCCTGAAGAGCAGATGACTAGAGATCAGGCGCCTGGCTGGGCCCCAAACCCAACGAAGGAGAATGAGAGCCGAAAGGCGAACCTTGGAGGTGAGGGGAATTTCTGTGGTGGGCGAGCCAATTGATGAGGGCTAAAGTTTGATGTGTGAGATCACAGGAGTGATGAGGCGTTGTTTTGGCGAGAGAGCGAAAGCGAAAGGGTCAAATTGAGGCGCTTCGAAGGACCGAGCTTGAATAGTCCGTTGACCCAGTTCCGGTACCCATTAGGGTCGGTTTCGCCCACCGGCATAGAAGCTCCTAGACATGCCCGCCTATTACATATTACATGTTCCAAACACAAGCATTAACATGTTCAGGCCGTCCCCAGCAACTTCTTCAGCTGCGAAGACAAGCAGATAGACAAGCAGCTGCACCGGATTTCTGGCTTATATCCAACTTATTTAAGCGCTTTGTCTGTCGTTCTGCCACAGCGTCTGTCACGAAATTCACTTCTTCCTGGAGTTCCGCTTGGAGAAACCAGGCTATGTATGGGACTTGGGTGGGCCAAGTCACGGGAATGGGCCGCAGAATAATGCTAGACATGAAGCCCTGCACACAGCGGGCGTGGCATGCATAGAAATGGGCCGCACTGCGACCAAGATTTAAAATTCTGTTTCAAAACAGCCTGTAGAATAGGGAAAAGTGGGTAAAGGTGTGCATTGGTAACCAATGTCTAAGGTGTTCCCAGCGTATGCCGATGTCATACGTTCGCGGAATCCGAGCGATTCGCTAGGCGAATCGCTAGTCGAGCGTTGCGCAGCGAATCATTTTATACGTTGCAGCCGACGAATCGAACTCTTGCGCGCAGCGATGTCGAAGCTAGGTACCCCACGACCCCTGACTACTGGGACCCAACGTTATAAGGGATCCGCCACTAAACACCACGGCAAAAAGTCCGCACTTTCAAACAGCGTCCACTGTCACGTGACACTGTTTGAAAGTGGGGCTTCCTTTACGTTTTGGGTCCCGCCACTATTGAGTCGCTGGTACCTAGTTCGACTCGCTGGTACATCGTTCGACTCGCTGGCGCAAAGTTCGATTCGCTGGTGCAACGTTCGATTCGCTGGCGCAACGCTCGGATCCAGCGATTCGCTAGCGAATCGCTCGATTCGCAAACTATGACATCGGCCTATATGAAGCGGGCGGAGGCTCGCTCGTGATGGACAAGGCCCCCTGAAGTGCACAGCGTTTGCTAGTCCTCCTTAATCGATTCCAACAAGTCTTGGAGATGAAAAAAGTTGACTTAGAGAAGGAAGGGAAGTCAAGCTCTATTGGTGGGTGGGTCATGCGCCATAGTGAGAAGCGGTTGAGAGACATCCTAAAGTTCAGGGAAAAAGAAGCGTCAGAAAAGAAAAAAGAGGTAAACTCTTGGTGGGCGGGGCACACCAAAGCGAGCGGAGCTTGTCGCCAAACTTAAAATTCCGTTCCAGGAAGTACCATAGATCGGGAGGAAAGGTGACCAGAGGTTTGGGGTGGAACAAAAGCTCAAATGCTATTGGTGGATGGAACATTCCCGCAATAGGCGGTGTTTACCAGTTTACCACAGTTTATAAATTGATCTAGCAGTCCGGAGACCGGGAAAAACGGACAATGGTTGACTAAGGAGGGGTGGTCAATGGGATAAGCGGATAGAACTTTTTTTGAAGTCAACATTCGTAGTGTAGCTGGACATGTTTGAGAAACTATGCCGCGCCATTTCATAGCGCCGCAGAGCTGTGTATCCGCGCAACAGCGTGCGGCGGCAAGTGGTATAGCATGAACGGCAATATACAGTGCGTTTCAAAAGTATAAAGCCACCCATGAAAACTAACTTTCCGAGTTAAGGTGAGTATTTCATGGCTTGCCATAAACTTTATTGAATTCAGCGTGTTTGGAAACCATTGTTCTCTTTATTTCAGGAAACAAAATGATTCACATACATTTTTATAAGAAGATTTCCAAATATCCCCTGTTTCAAAAGTATAAAGCCACTTGCAACATAACTCTATTTTTCCAGAGAAAAAGTGAACATCGTAAATATTAGTAACTAGCGTGACTTCCTTTTTTAGAAGTGAGATTTAATAGACCATTTGGCATACTATCCGTGAGCTTCAGAAGTATAGCGGGATTCAGGTGGTAGGAAAACGTCTCGATGGCTGTCTGAGGTCTCCCACGTTACTGTACTGCTTTCCATACGCGTATATCTGTCGGACAATGATACCCCAGGTGTTTTTTATTGGATTTGGATCTAGGCTGCTAGCAGGCCATTCCAGTACACTGATTTTGTTGACGTAAACCCGGTGTTGAGTGGACCGGCTGCGATGGATGGTGGCGTAATCGTGCATAAAGATGAAGTTTTGCCGACGACTTCCACACAGAAACGAGAGAAGATCATTAAGAAAAGCATCCTGATTCTCACTGGGGTCCATTTGACACGAGACGAAAGACAGAGGGAGCACAGCATCGCTGTAGAATGCAGCTCAGACCATCTATGCGCCACCACCGAAGTTTCTCCTGCTAAATACCAGCGGATCTTTGCTAAAATCTCTCCAGAATCTGTGATGACCATCCGGCCCGTCTAAGTTGAAGTTCTTTCAACCACAGAAAATGAACTGAACACTACAAGCCATTAACTAAACGTCATGATGAAAGTGCCTCCCTACCCCCGTAGAATCACCTACCGAACCCCAACTCGTTCGCATGTTCCTCCGGGCGAGTTCGAGACGAGGTGCTTTGTGATGCTGTTCCGGACGTGGAGTCTTCATCATGGATTGTCGCACGATATTTGGAGCAGAGTTAGCGACCCTCCAGATGGAACTTTTCGAAGCAAAAAGGGAGAGCTCGTATCGGATCTGACTGATGGTCGCAGTAGAATTGGAAAGGGATCGTTTAATATGGCGGATATAATACTCAAGCAGAACACGTGACCTTTCAGGGATCTTTCCTTTCATGATAAGCTGGATTCCTCAAAAGAAATGTCGATACAGCTTTGAGAACGTCCAAGTTGAGCAGCAATGGAGCGATTTGAATGGGCAGCTCGATGTAACGTCCTCGCACGAACTTGCTCTTCCAAAGAAAACGTAGATCCACGAGATATATTGAAGACGTAATGTGTTTGTGCTAATTATGGCCAAAGAACTCAAAACGAGCTGACAGGAAAATTTTTTA
>MU869134.1:21743-58562 GCA_036418205.1 Ostertagia ostertagi
GAGCAAGGGATGGATATTACCTTCGCCATTCTTCACGCAAAGACTCGACGCTTTTCGAAGAATCGTAGAAACTGTGAGCAGGTAAACATAAACACCGAGATTCCGAATTTTCTGGTACTCCCTGAACTGTTTCGCCTTCAAAACGTGCCGCGTTGACTCGGATGCGCAGCACATAGATGGAGTGTGACAAGAGCTGTATGGTGAAGAAGTCAAATGTTTTCAGGCCTGGTCTCGCACCTCGCTGGTGACTTTTTTCGTAAAATGCACCTATTCGTCGTGAAATAAGTTTATTAAATCGTTATTTTTTCTTTCTCGCCGAGCCAATGCATGGTTTGATGTAGGCCGATTTCTGTTTACGAAACCTGCCGTGTCTGTGTGAGCTAAATTCATCCCCTCAAGATGTCGTTTTACATTCCCGTGTACACACGGAAATTATCGTTCAGTCATCATTCAAAAGAAAAATTCATGTAAAAAACAAAATGATGATGGGCAACGAGTAGTCGCATTTACACTCCAGATTTCCTCTTTCCAATGAATGCTTGAGTACTTCTGTATGTTCAAACACAGGAGTGTGGGGTGAAGCCAAATCTGAACGACATTCATAATGCAACAACCTAATACATATTACAAAATGCTGATCTTTGATGACAATGTTCTCAGCGCTTCAGGAGTTTTGTGTCGACTTTTCAATTCCACCATGACAATGCGCACTTGTCGGCCATGAAGTTTACTCATTGCACAAACAGAGCGAAAATCGCACCAGAGCGCTACAAAATACGCGAAATAGGCCGGGTTTATTTGCTTTCTCAGTTCCGCCAGATTTCATACGCATAACTTATTTACTGCCTACTCAACACCATATTTACATTTCTCATCTCCAAATAGATGCAAATGGGAATCGATTCCGAAGCAGTCGCTAGAAGTGCTGCCTACGCCTTCTTCGACTTTTCCTTTCTGTAATAGTTGTAAAGGTCTAACAAGAAGGAAAAGAGCCCATCATTAAAGACAATCTGTTGGGGTACGTCACATGTTTCAAAAAGCAGCACATTCGGTTAAGAGCACTGACGACAACCGGCCATTTTCGGTCAGATCTATACCTTATGAGGGATAAAATAACATCAGTAAAATGAATTTTCTTGACTGATTCGAGAGATGGTGACCTATTTCATGGGCGGAAGTATGTGCCCGCTCTTTGATCGCTTATATCCATTGTTTATTTGCAGGACAGCTTTTCGGTTTTTAGCTTATTTTTGAGTTTTTTTTTAGCTATCTAGATCCCATCAGCTTTCAATATGAGAGATCCTGATCAAACAAAAAAGAGTTTCCTGCGCAAATACTAGTTGAAAGGAATGCTATTGCCCTGCGAAGCTCATCCGACTAGTAAGGGTGATAAGTATGCTAGAGCAGCGGGAAGTTGAAAAAGTATTTTGTCGAATATGAATCCTGCTTTTCAAACAACAGATTGAGCCCAAACAGTAAAAGGATGCATGGCCCCCTAAAAATCGACCAGCCACTGTTTGGAAAAAGTTATATATTCCTTGCTTGTCAGACTCCATACTTGGAACAGTTTTATAAAGGCTATTCCTGTAAATTTGCAATCACTCGCTTATATTTATTACATGAACATTTTGTAGACTTAAATTAATCTCCACATCAATTCGAATGTCACCAGCCAATAGCTACGGCAAATATTTTACGATATCCTGTAATACAAGCACTGCAACCCTCCGGTATGCGTTGTCTAATGAAGACAAACAACAGGAATAAGCAAAACCAAGCCCTTTAGCGCTCGGTCGGCACGATGTAATGCGAATTTGGGGCGTGAAGGGGATGGAGGTCCCCCGCCAACGACACGGACCACCTCAACCCGGTCCTTGGAACCCGCCAGCAAATTGTGCTTCTTCATGAATCCATCCTAAATAGAGACGGGTCCGTTCCCCTCTCCAGGCTTGGTCCTGGGTGAGCAAACCAGCCCTTCTGGCGACAGCTGCTGGACCTGCTGTCAGCACTTGCGATCAGTACTCCTCCTCGTACCAACGCGATTGAAGTAAAGGCGCGTCGACTCGTGGGACCCGCCATCCCCTCGCCCCACATATTCAGACATACGGTCCCAGCCGAAACGCCAAAAGGGCTGGTTTGCTTACCTCACACAGCAATGGCCCCTGTGCGGATTATGACCCAAAATTCAACTGATATTAAACACAATAAATTGCTGATACAAGGCTGTCGCACTCAGACATTCTTTCCTTTCCGAGGGAGGTGGAGGACTCAGTTCGACCTTTAAGTATCAGCTATGTATTTATGTCGTTTCACATATTTTTATGCGCACCATCTATGTATTGTCTGCAATGACATAGAAAGAGGTGGTGGGCAATGAAATGTTGGGTCTACAGCCAGCAGCCTGCCTCGTTCACAGAAGGTGATAGGCTTTAAATATTCTCAACTAAACCTAGTATGTTTGTGAGCGCTGAGAGCTCGCCTTACAAAAAGCTACCAAGCTTTTTTCAAAGCTCCGAATCTCAAACTTTAGAAGTTGAAGGACTAAATCTCAAAGTGATTATGGATAGCATTACATCTAACTGGTAGACGGTTCTTCAACTGCATTTATGAGCGACGAGATGAAAATACAAGAAATCCAAGATGTCCGCTTCTTGGAGCTATAAACTGCTGCGAGAGTTCGATCTCGTCAAACCGCCCCATTGTTCCGTGTTTTTTTCTCTATGATTCTTTGAGCGATTTTCCTGAAACGCGACTTTCAGCCTTGAAAGTGCTTAGGTCTCTTTAGAATTAGTATAATGGGAAGCCGTTCAGAAACGTTGAAACTTTCAACGATGTGCTTCATAACCTGTACCATTCCACTCAAAAACTCTGAAGTGGAAGCTCCCTCTCTATTTTTTCTGATAAGACTATAGAAGTCAATCCGGTGAGTTCATTGCACTGATTTGGTCTCGAAGCATCGGAATTCCTCTGAAGGAATCTATTCGCTCGTGCTCACTAGAATATGAAGTGCTTCGATCAGAACTCCTGCACTGGGATGATCCCTGTACTTGCGCGTTTGGTTAATATTCGCAGTGGTATTGCAAGGCTGTACTCCTTCGCCACTTTGCTATGCCTTGGAACCTTCAAATTCTGTGACTGATCATTAAGCTGACGACTACCCCTCTCCATTGGCTAAATACGACCACCTTTCGTGTTCTTTGCACGAGCAACGGTGGATCCGGTTCGCAGGAGTTATCCCATTGGATCCCTTAGCTATCGTAAAGCGTCAGTTTAGGAGTGACAGCGACTGATTCACGATTGCGAAGGGACGGGTAGGGGAAACTCGGGTGTGTCTCAAGTGGTACGATTGGAAATTTCAGCACCTAATTAGTGCTGTGTCGCGACGAGGTGCGAAGTGACCCCAAATTTTGGACACCTAATTAGTGCTGCCTCGCGACTAGGCGCCAGCTACAATACCGCCACTAACTTTTGAAATTTCTCGCGGTGAGCCGACGGAATTTGCAGCGTCGCAAAGCGTCGCCCCTTCAATAACTCACCCCCAAAGCGGTCAAATGATTGTGCTTCTACTACAATTGGACTCCTCCTCTCTGTGCGAGTCTAACCATGTTGAAAAACCTATGGGTACTCGCTGTAAAAAATCAAGAAAACACGCGAAAAACGCAAAATTCGCGTTTTTTTCGTTTTTTCGTTATAAACTCGCTTCAGAATTAGATTTTCGGTAATTCTGAAAGAAGCACTGAACTCAGCTCGTCAAGTTTCTATAAGAATATGCTTTAATTTTTGGAAAAGCCTTACCTCAGATTGCGCCATGCACTCGAGCTTGGCTCGAGAAAAAACTATTGAATGTGTGTGCATGTAATCCCCTTATGCATCATGAATCGTTCTCAGAGAGATGGTTTTCAGCAGTTGCCCCAGAACGCGCTGCGTATTCAACATCGTCCATTGTATTGTGAATGGATCGATCGCGTTTTTTTCCAGATTTCATGGTACCCTATTCATGGTGGCGCCGTTACATGACTTAATACATCAATTCTCGGCTGGACAGTTAGCCTAATCCTGGTTAAATTTTCCAGTGTTTGAGGCGAAGGTTTTTCCGAAATCTGAGGGGGTAGCGGGGAAATTTCTTCACAACTTGTAGAGTACGCTTAACTTGTGTGCAGGAATAAATCACACACTTTATCGTCAGATGACCGCTCCATGCGTTCTGTGGCCATGAACATGCCTCCCCGTCATGCCCCTAAGCCTAATTGGTGAAATTTTCCCAATGTTTGAGCGAAGGTTTTTCCGAAAACTGAGGAGGTAGAGGGAAACTCTCTTTTACTGTTGTAGATACGCTTGCTTCTGTGTAGAATAAAGTATGATATACTTGCTGTAGACGAGCACTTACCGCCGCGCTGTGGCTGTGAAAATGCCTCCTCGTCATGCCCTTGTAGAAGAATCAGATTTTTTGGCATTTCCTCCAGACGAACCTCACAGACCTGAGATGTGCACCATTGATCTCCCGTGAAAAATGCTATCGAATGTTTATGCATTACTCCTCCCAGTTGAAACTTTGGTTTTTCACCCGTTCAGCCTGCCCTATGCCATTGCGCATCATTATTCACTATTACTGCCCCAAATCTCAAGTTTCATTTTCGTCGAAACTTGTCTACTGGGGTAATTAGATGCCCTGAATAGAAGACGACTATGACATTTCATTCTCGTAATGTGGCCCAAACATCACACCTCGCCCCATTTTTTGCGACTGTTCCATGTTAGAGCAGATGTTAGTAGAAAGCTGTGAAGGCAGCGACGAATTTCCTCTACTGTCGTAGACTCACGGTTACTTGTCTGTAGGAGTTACATAGAAACCTTGGTGCCGTGAGTCTTCCTTCCGTAGTGTGACCCCAAACATCGCACCTCGTCATGCCTTGCGATATGATCAGATTTTTTTGGTTCTTCAGATGAACATAGAAAGACTGAGATGTGCACCATTCATCTTCCGCCATAAAAAAATACTGTCGAACGTTTACCCTCACTTTCTGGAGAACATCTGTTTACCTGGCCACTAGATCCATTTTGTGACATTTCCCAATTTTCGAAGGAATGTTTTGGGGAAATTCGGGAGGGGGGACGAACTTTCTTCCCTATCGTAGAGTAAGTCTTCTTGTATGATTGGAAAAAAATGATACACCTCGGCTTCGAGCGAGTGTTTCCTCCCTGGTGTGGCCTCAACACTCGCCCTCCGTCATGCCCTGAAATAAAAACCAGATGTTTTGGTCTTCCAGGGGATCTAATGAAGTCTGCGGTGTACACCGTTCGGATTCCCATGCAAATGCTATCGAACGATATACATCTCAGTTCCACTTGAAAATTTCGTTTTTCACCGTTTTTTCGGCCTTCTTATCGCCGATCGCCTTCCTCAGCCCTTGGCCACCCAGTGTCAATCCACGTGCGCGGTGCGTGATTCACTTTCCCACGCACGGTTGATCGCATAGCGCGTGTATCGGATCGGGCTGCCGCCACCCTACGCGAGAAAGGCCTATCGTGGCTGTCAGCATGAGCTCTCACGCCTCGGCCACGCGCACGGAATAGCACGTGTGGTGGCCTAGGGCTGCAGGAAGGCGATTAGGGAAGAAGAAACGGTGACAAACGAAAGTTTTAAGTGGGAACTGAGAATGTATATCGTTTCGATAGCATTTGCATGTAGAACGAATGGTGATACCCGCAGACTCCGTAGAGCCACCTGGAAGACCAAGAAATCCGAGGTATTGATGTGTCAGGGCATGCCGAGAGGAGCCCGATGTTCTGAGGCCCACCAGGCAAGAAACACTCGCTACAAGCCCTGGAGTGTACCACTCTTTTTCACCACACCAAGTAAACCTTCCACTACGACAGGCAAAGAGAGTGCGTCGCCTCCCCTTCTCGAATT
Source organism: Ostertagia ostertagi (assembly GCA_036418205.1). NCBI lineage: Eukaryota > Metazoa > Nematoda > Chromadorea > Rhabditida > Trichostrongylidae > Ostertagia > Ostertagia ostertagi. The sequence continues at coordinate 27,655 of MU869134.1, forward strand.
TCCTGCAAAAACATCCCTTCGAAAATTGGAAATTGTCACAAAATGGATCTAGTGGCAGGTAAACAAGATGGTTCTTGGTTCAGAAAGTTGCAGTTGTATATCGGTTGCGACAGTATTTTTATGGGGAAACTGAATGGTGCACATCTCATGCTTCTATGTTCATCTGAAGAACGCAACAAAAAATCTGATCATATCGCAAGGACATGACGAGGTTTGATTTTGTGGGGGGGTCACATACGGAAAGCAAGACTCACCTGGCACACAAGGTTTCTAGTAGCTCGCTACAGGCAAGTAACCGTAGTCTACGACCAGTAGAGGAAATTCGTCGGCGGGCGGGGTGCCCTTCCAACAGCTTTTACATAACATCTGCTCTAAACCATGGAAACATGTCGCAAAAATGGGGCGAGGTGTGATGTTTTGGGCACATACGAGAATGAATGTCTAGTCGCTATTCAGGCATCTAATTACCCCAGTAGTACAAAGATTTCGACCACAAATGAAACTTTGAGATTTTGGGGCATGTAATAGTGGAATAATGAATGCCCAATCGGCACTAGGGGAAGGCTGAAACGGCCGTGAAAAACGCAAGTTCCAACTCGAGGAGAATGCATAACATTCGATGACGCATTTTTTCACGGGGAATCCAATTGTGCAACATCTCAGGTCTGTGAGTTCGTCTGGGAAATCAAAAATTCTGATCTTTCCACAAGGGCATGCGAGGAGGCAATTTCACAGCCACATCGCGGCGGAAGTGCTCGTCTACAAGCAAGTGATATCGATCTTATTTCTACGACAGAGCAGCGTATCTCTACAACAGTAAAGAGAGTTTCCTCTATCCTCCTGCAGTTTTCGGAGAAACCTTTCGCTCAAACTCTGTTGAAAATTCACCAAAACCGCTAGGGCATGACGGGGAGCCATGCCTTCATGGCACAGAACGGCCAGGGGAGCGGTATCTGCCGGACAAGTGGTGTGATCTTTTCTCTGCCACAGTCCAGAAACCGACCGTTACACTCCGCTGAAGCAATTCTTCCCCGCTCCCCCTCCAGATTTTCGCGAAAACACCCTTCCGCTCAAACCTGCGAACAATTTACCCAGCGATAAGGCTAGCCTGTCTCAGCCGAGAATTGATCTTATGTATCCTCCATTTTGCAACACACGAGGGGAGTGAGAGTGGCGCAGCACGCGGGACGCCACCGTATTAAAGTCAATGTAACCGCGCCCACCATGGAATAGGGACCATGAAATCTTGGCATAAAAACAAGCCGATCGACTCCATCTCTCCAAGTACAACTGGACCCGCTCGTTGAATACGCAGGCGCGTTCGTGGGAATTGCCGAAACCCACTCTCTGGAAGAAGCGATCTGCGTGGTGCATTACATGGGATTACATGCCAACCACATTCAATACGTTTTTTTCGCGAGCCATAGCTCGAGTGCATGGGCGCAATCGGGAGGGTACCGGCTTTCCAATAAACTCAAAGCACTATTCTTATCAGAACTTGACGAGCTGGAGTTCAGTGCTTCCTATTCACAATTTCCGACAAATCCCTTAAATCTGAAGCACGGTTATAACGAAAAAACGGGAAAAAGAAACGCTCGAATAAATTTTGCGTGTTCTTACGCCAGGCTGTTTTCTTCCGATTTTTATCAGCGAGTACCATAGTTTCACATGGTTAGACTCGCCACAAAGAGAGGACCCAAATGGGTGTAAGCAACAATCATTTGACCCGCTTTGGGGGAGTTAGAAGTGGCGACGCTTTTGCGACGCGCTGCAAATCCCGTTCGGCTGCAGCCCGGAGGAAATTTCAAACGTTAGGTTGCGGTATTGCTACCTGTGGGCGGACGCGCCGCACGAATGTCGCACAAACCGTGCGAATGATCAGCGAAGGGAGCCGCAGGTATTTCAGATAAATCGGCCATTCATTCATTATTACTACTTTTCAATCTTCTGACTCCTGTGAACAAATCAAAGTAAAATTGATGTTCATATTTATTATTAGTACTCTTACTATTATTATTATTGTTACTATTACCATTGTTATAATTATTCATCATTATTATGTCCCCAACTCCCACTCCACTTACACCAGATACCTTTGAGTGGCTCGCTTAGCCAATTAGTGTTTAGGTAGCCAAGGAAATCTTCACATTTCTCATACGCGTCGTGATTACGGGGTACAGGGGACTCTGCAGGGCTGGGACTTCTGTGGGAAGGAATGGCAAAGTCCGATAGTTCCTAAATTAATCTCCTTTTGAAACGCATGGCTTTTTTTTACAGCTTCGACGAAGTTTGCCAGGAAGAACCCACCCCCGATCGAATTGCTTCGTATTGTAGAAGAATGTCCAGATACATAACTATTAACTCTATATAGTTGCTTGTGAGTTTTACACATATTTTGGATATTTTTTGAGTTCGCTCACTGATTTTCCTGACCAAGTCAGAACGTATACTGGCTAATAATGATAATGAACAATAATAACAATGTATCTACATGTACAATAATATCTCATGTACAATAATATCAATGATACAGCAGTAAAAGTAGGAATAGTAATAATGTTAAATATGGACATCAATTTTATTTTGATTTGCTCACAGAAGTCAGAAGATTGAAAAGTAGTGATAATGAGTGAATAATCACGTTTTATCTGAAACCACCTTTTTCCTTTCCGAAATCGTTATTCGCCAATTTTTTTACTGTTATGGACATGTACGGCGCGTCTCACCCACAGGTAGCTGGCACCTAGTCGCGAGGCAGCACTAATTAGGTGCCAAAATTTGAGGTCACTTCGCACCTCGTCGCGACGCGGCACTGATTAGGTGCTGAAATTTGCAATCTTACCACTTGAGACACACCCGGGAAACTCAAACATTTTCGTTGAAAAGTGAGGCGGCTAAGCAAAAAAAAGAAAAGGAGGGTAAACTAAGATAAGTGAAATATAGCTGAATAAAAGATAAAATATAGATAAGATAAAATCTAATATAGCTAACAATAGGATAAGCCTAGATAAGTGATTCCGGTCACTGATAAAATTATTCCTTTTCACTGGCGCAATTTAGCGCCAAGTTGAGCTAATTTGGCACGACTCCTCTTTAATCAAAATCGGTGAAGTATTGACTTCAGGGTTGTTCAGTATCTGATCACAAATGTAACACTTATTTTTGGGACCAGTGCCGAATTACCGCTAACGCCATGCGCGCCATGTCATTACTACCCTGAGCGGGGGAGGGAGACGGGAGTCGGTGGGCATGAATTCTTAACATTTTTGAAAGGCAAAGTTGTACTTTTAAGGCACAGAAAGCATCCCATGTTTTAACATTAGCGGAATCATTGAAAGACTGATAATTAATGAATAAAAAGTACGGAGGGCGGCGATGTGAACACAATCTTTATTCAATTTTATTTTTATATTCACTTTATGCTACCCGATTGCTAGTAAGAAGGGTTGATGCATTGCTGCAACAAAGGACTTGATTCTTGCAAGCTGAACTCGCAAATTCGCTTCATTCCTATGGGAACAAAACTAATCATATCAGCTGTTGGACAGACTAGAGTACTTGAGGGCATGAACTTGCTGGGTCCGTACCCACAAGGTCGCGCCAACTTCGTCGCGCAAAATACGTAGCTAGGGCACTGATCGTTAAGGACTTGCAACCATCGAAACGATCCCCACCTACCGCGATTGATATGGAGATCGACGCACTTTCTCACGACATGCTCCCTCGTGTGTTATGTCTGGTCGATGTGTCTCACCGTCGTACAACATCCGACCTTACCTTAGTTTTCCGAGGTTTAGGCTCTCAATTTTGGCGTTTTTGATAATCTCGCTTGCTTCATTTTTCACTTCCAGTCCACTCCGCAGCTCCACCATCACTATGAAGTGCTCTTATAGACGTTTCAAGCTTGCCTTTAATCGTAGCATTTCCTCAGGAGTAACCCATTTAGATTATTCGCGGTACTAATAATCTGAAATCAACCATTAGCATCAGGCGACAACCTAGCTTTGAAACTCATGTGACCCTAACTCCACCGGGATCGATAGTTATTGAACGCTTTGAGAAGAAAGTGTTATCGGTTCTGATGTTTATTTGTCTAAGCGACGATGAGCGAGCAACGCAGTGAATCATAACTTCTTCACCATCCCCTATCATGGTACGCTCAGATAAGCCCAAACCCACACAGATATGTACACACACCACTAACGCTGTAATCGATTCTCCATTTCTCCACGTGCCATTCTCAGCTTTGAACTTTTATTTTCTCTCTTCAGTATCATACCTATTAATTTTACTTTGTTGAGGCTTTCGAGAATAAAATGAATGTAACGTGCCATGGAAAGTGAACTGTGGACCGATGATTGCGCGCTAGTTAAGATTTGGGCTTTTTGCTGTTATGAAATACGAAAATACCTCAGAATTTTCAATCCGCTATCTCTCCAATGTAGGGTAAGCTCTACTGTACCAGGCCTCTCAGGACAGTTATTTCCCCTGCAAATGTCGTATAAGCGTGTATGGGGATTGGGTGTCCAGGTACTCTCTTTTCGAGTGCTGTTTCTTAGTGCAGACCGTCTGTCAATTTCAAAGTACGTTTTAATAGGTCAGCGCCCTGGTATTCTCGAGCGGTCCCTTCCACTCTAAATCGCCAACGAATCATAGAATCGCAAAGAAAAATTAGAATAGAGGAAAAAATCGACCTTAAAATATTGCAGGAGGGTCGAGTACAGAAGCAGTTCAATTTTCGTTTGGCACTTCTGAGACGCAAGCCATAGTGGAAAATTATCTTCCCTCCGTGCTCTTCGGTAGGGGTAAAAGTGTTAAATGGGCATATTTATGGAAGGAATAGGAGACATGAAATTGTTAGAAAAGCCTGATATCATTAACGAACTCTGTAATACGCATCATGCCGAATTGGGGTGTTTATGGCTATTAAACAAGATTACAAACATAGCCCTAATTTTGTTTATATATAAAGCAACCGACTCGCAAATAAATGGATAAAATATAGTACCTGGATAAGTCGTCTATTCTACCAAGAAAAGAAGGCTCGGGATTAGGGTCAGCAGTGCGTTGGGCAGGTTTCAACGAGGTGGTCGTATTCGAGTTCTTTTGGGGCGGGTGAAAGGTGGGGGTGGGTCGTATTTGAGGTCGATCAGGGTTGGAAGGTTGGAAAAAGAGGTTACATCCGTGGAGGCCAAAAAAATCGCAATTACGCGAGAGGGGGGCATCGCTGACGCTCAGAAGTATCTTTTTTTCCGATATTTCGGGGAAAGTAAGTGAGAAGTGCCCACAAGATGTTTTGCCGCTACATTAGACAAATCCCCCACGTGCACTTCGAAAAGTGGGCGATATTAGCATGTGTCAACTGGTCTCAGAACGGAAGTGATGGACGTATTGAGACCCCCTTTAAGAGGGGTGGATCGTCAAATTTTTGGAATTGAAACAACATACGATTGATCCTGCTCGAGACTGCTTCACAAATTTTACAAGTCATTTACACCTGATCTCAGACGATGAGCTCTTTTTCTCACCCTCGCAAATTCCTCATTTGAAATGGCCTATAAAGCGAAAAAGACCACACTCAATCGAGCTGTGACAATTCAGGCGGCTACTAGAGCACGAAGTTCAACTCAGAAGAGCAACGTCCTGATTTAAAGTGTGTTGAGGTAAAAAAAAGTTTCTTGTGGTATTGTCTGAACGCTGCTTTCTTGAAAAGGCTTCTTGCAGAGGAATTTCATAAAAAGATCGACACGGTACTGTTTATCTTCTACGGAATCCCCATTGTGAAATTTTGCTGCAATTCGGCGCCAAGTGGTACTCTAACGCGTAGAGTAAGAAACATTACATCCAATTCATCCGAGAGCCCTGGCGCCGCGCCTTACCAGAAAAGGCATTCAAGTTCCCATGGAACTTTGATTCGAGACCCATATAGTTCGTTCCTGAGAGTTTCTAACGCTGATTACTAATATGAAAACCAAAACTGTAAAATGGACCTGCCAAAGAAGTTGTGAGCAGTAGGGAATTAAAGCGTAACACATGAACCGTGCTGAGGTCCAGGCATGCAAAAGCCATGGAGTAGTGGTAGTGATCTCAAACTTTGCACATGAACGGGAAGAGCACTCATGACTAGCGAGAGCATTACCGCTACTCCACGGCGGCTATGAAAGCCTGAAGGCTGCCATCCATGTGTAACGCTTTACTTACAGCCAACTTCAATTGCTTGCGATTTCTTTGGCAGGTTCATTTTGCAGTTTTAGTTTCCATATTTGTAATCATTAGAAAATATATCGATCTGAGTGGGTCCTAATTCAAAGTTCCATGGGAAGCCGGATGCCTTCCCTGGTTAGTCACGATTGTGACTCGAAAACGTCTCTGCTATCAAATTCACTGATAAGCTCTTCTTTGACTTGGAGGCTACAGATGTCACACTTGTCTACTGCGAATGTGTTCAGAACTTGAGCACAGGCACCCGAGGTGAAAGGAATGGAATAGTGCAGGCCTTAGCGCGAGTGCCAAACGTTTCTCACTCAGTGGGTATGACATTTGTGTTAAGCGGTTCAGGCTACCATGGAATTGCGTTCTAGCTAAGCACACTTCATTCGAATGGAAGATGAATCCTGAAAGAATCAGGAATTGGTCGTTGTTCTCGAGAGCTGGGCAGTGAAGGGTATAGCTGCCCTTAAACATACGTACAGGAGGGAAAGACATTTTCTTCCACTCTCAGATGCGATATTGGTCACACTTTGCCCAATTCAAACGAAACGATCCGCAACTGCAGTTACTGAAAGAGCGCATTCCAGTTCTATAGGAAATCTTCATAGTGGGCCACGGCATTGGGAAAAATTTGACAGTGGTGTTTGGGCCAGCTCAATTCGAGTCTTCGTAGAATGTGTACAGTGACTCGCCGTGTTGAAATCGAAATTCACGGCGAATAACCGCGAATCCTCGTTAATTCGTGAATTCGTTATATAGTCGGACTTCAGCATGAAGTATTCCAGAGAAAACGGGAAACACCGTTGACTTCAGCTCTTCAAAGCGCTACAACGCCTGGTGCTATTGTTCGAAAGCTTGATTCGGAAGCGCCAGCACACGGGTTCTATCTAAAAGTAGTCTTGCTTCAATGTGCTTGTGATATTAATCCCGCTTAAGCGCGGCTAAGCGGCTACACACAAAAGAAGGCGCCTCAAAACTACCCAGATGCGCCACGGTACCTCAATTCTCATCACTTACATTGTAGATAAGATGAAGTTATTATTCCGAATTCGAGATCTTCATTTCGATTGTCAAGCGCTTTCACTAGCTTTACGTGTTCCCTTGCTCTGCAATATGAACATCCCTGCATATCAAGGGTGGAATCTTTGCACAGTTCCTCAGCAGGCACTAGTGGGCTATGTGTGACATTTTTCCATTTTGGGAGGACTGTTTTGCAGAAGAAAGCTGCTGGAAGATAGCGAACAGAATTCCTTCACTGTCGTGAATCGTCACTTGTCTGTAGGAATTATGTCGGAAAACGCGGAGTCGCAAGTAAACGTTCCTTCCGTCGTGGTGTGGCCCCAAACATGCCTCTCGTCAGTGCCTGTGTAATGTTCAGATTTTTGCATTTCCGGCATGAACTCGCAGACCGTGAAGTTGCCCGTTAGCTTCTCGTGAAAAATGCCTTATTCGAATGATATGATTACATTTCCCAAGTTGGAAGCTTTGGTTTTTTCACCGTTTCAGATTTCCTCTTTTGCAGGATCAATATTCCCCACGGATTACTGCACCCAAAATCTCAAAGTTTTCATTTTCGTCGAAACTTTGTCTATGGGGTAATTCGATGCCCAAGTGATTTACGATATGACATTCATTTTTGATGTGAGTGTCATTTGGCCGCCATTGGCGCCGTTTAGGCGCCAATTTGCGCCACAGCTGTTTTCGCCAAATCTGATGAACTTCGTTCATTGGGTATATTGGGCCTGATTACAAAAACGACACCCGTTTTTAGTTGCTGGCGCATTTAGCACCGTTTTTGCCGCGCTGTTTGGCGGCCACAGCTGTTTTCACCAAATCTGCTGAAACTTGCGTCATTTGGGGATTGAGGTCCTGAATTACCACAAAAAACGGGACCAAAAACCGGGGGTTTTCAGCCGCTGACCGTATTTGGGGCTTTGGGCGCCAATTGGTGCACAGCGATTTTACCAAATCTGCTTTGAACTTCCGTCATTTGGGGTTATTTGGGGTTCTGATTACGAAACACGACACCGTTGGTTTATTGCTGGCGCTCGTTTGCCGCACTGTTTGGGCGCGCACGGCTGCTTTCCACAAATCCTTCCAATCGCTGAAAACATGTGTATAGGGGTTATTTGGCGTCCTGATCAACGAATATAACATCAAGTCTTGACGCCGGCGCCAGTGCGGCGCTGTTCACAAACAACACTTCACATTCAGGAGCGTATTCTTAGGCACCTTGTTCTCAGAGCGCCGACTGTCAGACCGCTGGAAAAGTCGATCGAAGCAGACTTTCCTACGATGATGAAGGGCCAGACCTGGGAAAGGTCGCCGAATCAGGACTTTCAGTACGATTAGGAAGAAGCCAGACCGTGCGAAAAGGTCATCGAAAATCCGGAGAATTTCCACGACAGGAATGACGCAGAGCCGTGGGAAAAGTGAGCTAAGCCAGAGCATATTTCAACGTTTTTCACTGGAGATGCCTGATGCGTGGCAGTAGAAGCAAATTCAGACTGTAAGCTTCTCCAGCTGCCACTGAGAGATGGCTTTTAGAAACCGTGCGTCGATGTCACTAATTCATGATGAGCGCAGCTGGTTGGAACACGTCCTTCCTTCGGACAATCCGAAAGGAGTCACTTATACCTCTTTCATAATGCCTCCGAACAGCCACTTATTTTCCCTTACCCAACGTCGGCGGTTGATATTTACCGTTTATAACCAAGTGTTTTCGGTCAGTTTGCCCCCTCGCACCCAAACCTTCGATGATCGGCGGGTTCTCCTGAAAGTGCCCCACACATTCGCCTGCCCGAAAGAACGATCCCCTGATTGAACTGCCTAGTGGCACAGAGCTCAGTATTCCTTTGTCCTCAACCATTGCCCATGTCGCGCAGCCAGAAATTAGGGCAGTGAAACACCGTTGACTCAGCAAAGTTACAGCTTCTTCGAAAAAGGAATCCTCCTCCGGACATGAACGTAGACCCTGGTCCGAGGCGCCTTACGCGCCAGCCGCCAAAAACCGGTGCGTGGTTTTGGCCACAGCTGATTTCTTTTCACAAAATCTGCATGAAAATTCGACATTGGGGTTATTTGGGATCCCTGATTTGCGAAACACACGCCTTTTTTAGCGACTGGCACCATAAGTCGCCCTTCGGCGCCAATTTGGCGCCACAGGCTGTTTTCACAATCTGCTGTAACTTCGTTCACTTGGGGTTATTTGGGTCGAGCGCTGCCGCACTGGACCACTCGAACGAGACCAGGGTCTACGTTCATGCCAGAGGCGGCGATTCCTTTTTCGGAACTGTAACTTTCTGAAGTCAACGGTGTTTCCACTGCCCTATTTCTGGCTGCGCGACATGGGGACAAGGTGAAAGGACAGGAATTCGAGTCAATATGCCACACCAGTTCATTTAGTGGAGCGATTGCTTCCGCGGCGAAGTTGTGTGGGGCACTTCGAGGAACGCGCCAATCATCGGGGAAGTTGGGTGCGAGGTCGGAAAACTGATAAACACTGGTTATCCAACAGTAAATACAACCGCGGACGTGGGGTACGCAGGCACAAGTGGCTTTTTTGGAGGCATTGAAAGGGGAAGATGACTCCTTCGGATTGTCGTAAGCGAAAGGACGGGTTTTCAACTCTACTGCGGCTCATCATGAAGTAGTACAGTCGAAGACGCGTATCTTACCATTCCATCAGTGGCCAGCTGGAGAAGCTATTACAGTGAATTGCTTCTCTTGCCAAACGCATACAGGCATCTCCAGTGAAAACCTGTGGAATATATCGCTTTCTGGCTAGCTCAGCTTTCTTCACGGTCTGGCTCAATTCCTGTTCTGTGGAAAATGTCTCCGATTCGATGACCTTTTCCACGGTCTTTGGCTCCTCCTATGTAGGAAAGTCTGATTCGGCGACCATTCCACGTCCTGGCTCCTGTTCATTTCGTAGGTAAAGTCTGATCGCATGACTGTTTCCCGGTCTGACAGTCGGCGTCTGAGAAGGTGCCTAAGAATAACGCTCTAGAATGGTGAAGTGTTGTTTTGACACCGATGGCAGCCGGCGTCAAGACCTGAATGTATATATTGCGTATTCAGGACGGACAAAATAACCCCTATACACATGTTTTTCGGCGATTGGAAAGGAGTTGGTGGAAAAACATCCTTGGCGCCAAACAGCGCGCAACGGCCGCCAGCACTAAAAAGGCGGTGTCATTCGTTTTATTCGTAATACAGAACCCCAAATGAACCAAATGACGAAGTTTTCAACAGATTTTGGTGAAACACTGTGGCACAAAATCTGGCGCAAAGGGACCCCAAATAAGCTTTGTCGCGCTGACAAACGGCTGTCCGTTTTTGTAATCAGACCCCAATTAACCCCAAATGAACGAAGTTTACAGCAGATTTGGTGAAAAACAGCCATGTGCGCCAGACAGGCGGCAAACGGTGCTAAATTGGCGCCAGCACTAACAAACGCGGTGTGCGTTTTTTGTAATCGACCCAAAATAACCCCAAATGGGACGAAGTTTCATCAGAATTTGTGCGGAAAACAGCTGTTTGGCCGCCAAATTTGCGCCAAACGGCGCCAAATGCGACAAATGACCACCAGCATCCAAAAACTTGAATTATCATATTCCGTAATCAGCGGCATTGCAATTTACCCAATATAGAACAAACGTTTCGACCGAAAAAGTGAAACTTTGAGATGTTTGGGGCAGTAAAGTCGTGGGATAGTGATCCTGCCCAAAAAGAGGAAATCTTGAAATAACGGTGAAAAAACAAAGCTCCAACGGGGGATGTAATGCATATCATTCAGATAAGATTTTTCACAGGAAGCTAACGAGGGCAACATTTCAGGTCTGCGAGTCATCGGGAAATGCCAAAAATCTGAAACATTTCCACAGGGCATGACGAGGAGGGCATGCTTTGGCGGCCACACCACGAAGGACAACGCGCTCCTTTGCGGGACGAGTTATTCCACATAATTCCTACAGGACAAGTGACCGTAGTCAACGGACATGTGAAGGAATTTTGTATCCTATCTTCACAGCTTCTGCCAAAACACGTCCTCCCATCCGAAATGCAGAAATTGTCACACCATAGGACCCACTATGGCCGCTGGCAGACTTGTCAAAGATTCCACTTGATTATACAGAAGGATGTGATTGAGAGACGAAAGGGAATCACGTAAAGTCTAGTAAGCGCTTGAAAACGAAATGGAAGATCTCAGAGTCTCGGAAATAACTTCATCTAATCTTACATGTTAGTGGATGAGATTGAGTTACGTGGGCATTCTGGGGTAGGTTTTGAGGCCTTCTTTGTGTGTATAGGTATAGCCCGCTTAAGCGGGATTATATACACAGCCACATTGTGGAGCAACTACTTTTGAGAATAGAACCGTGTGCATGGCGCATTCCGAAAATCCAGCTTCTTTGAAAAAATAAACAGCACAGACCTATGTAGCGCTAGAAGAGCTGAGTTCAACGGTGTTTCCGTTTCTGGAATACTTCAACTCTTAGCCGACATTATAAACGAATTACGAAAAATTAACGAGGATTCGCGTTTATTAGCCTGTGAATTTTGATTTAAACGGCGATAATGTACATATAACGCCACCTGTTTGCTGAAAGCGAGTTTCGAGGGGGGTTGCGTCAGTGGAGCTAACTGTCTCTAGAAAGCTATCAATGATTGAAATCGATTCTACGAATGCCTAAGAGCTGTGAGGTCGAGGCAGTTACGGTAAGACTCCTTGACTTTGAGGAACGATGACGAATGAACGTCAAATTCTTAACACGATTGACGACATGCGCAGGAACACATACGTCACGCCAACTTTGCAGACCACAACGGACAACGCGGGACGTAATGTTGTCTGCCAGCCAATGCATTCATTGTTTTCTCGCACACGTGATTCATTTTTAGCCATCTGGTATTCTTCCATAGAGAAAACCTTAGCCATACGATAGAAAATTAGTAGCTTTAGAGTGGTCACAGTGTGCTTCAAATTAAGAGGCGCAGAGTTTTTCTGACCGACCGAAATCGTCAACAGTTGATTTTTGTTTACATTTTTTCTTTTCATGGAATGTGAATATTTAAAGGCGTAGTGCTAAGTCAATGCCGGAACAATCAAGTATTAACAAAGATAATGTGTTTGGCATTGCAATAATCGGTGCTGCAAAATTGCTTTGACGATCATTGCCAGCTATTCTGATTACACAAATATTTGCCTTTTCACTATCAACTCATCCGACTTTCAACCAAAATATTCACTACTATATCTCTGGGAGCGCGGCTTTACGCACTGAAAGAACTACTAACTTTGATCAATCATGTATTTACCATGCACAATTCGCCTGATGACCTGGATGGCGGCGCTCGCTCGCAAAATCGCGGCCGGTCACGACGGTCAAGGAAGCTAAACGCCGCTTGTTGTCGTCAACGTGTTAAGACGGTCGCAGGACAGTGAAGGAGGACTGACCTCTACTCTATTTTTTTTTACAGGGACACAGGAGCGAATAAACTGCTGATTAACTTCCGTCAACGACGGCGCAATCTCCTGCGAAGAAAAAAGGGGCCGAATTGCGGAACATAATTGCAAAATAGTCTTTTTTTTTTGGCCCCATGTAAGTAGCGTCTCTCGCACAAAATATTTTTCTTTTCCTTTTTCTTTCACTCTGCATCCTCTGAACACACATTAACTTCTGTCGTACTAATTGATTGCAATTCCCAACTTCAGATGTCCATAGATGCTGAGATCACTAAGATCAATGAAGGAATAGCAAAGGTACACTTGGCACTTTTCAAATTTGACAATCAACTGAATGGAATCCTGCAAAGTCTCAATGGAAATCTCGGAGATTTCGACAACGGGGTGGGTGTCATGATTGTGGAGTGTGAAAGAGTTGTCTCGGAATTCTAGTTACTGTTCTTTATCAATCAGTGTATTTGGAATGCTTTGAGGACACTGTTAAGGTAGAAAATGCTGTCGGAAAGGTCAACGGTGTCAGCCAGGACGTCATCAACGTATTTACCTACGTGAGAATGTTATTCCTCTTTGGATCTGACTGATTTAATCTCTCATTTAGCCTTGGCAGCGTTTATTTGGTTTATAATTCTATGGATCCAACAATCATCATACTAAGCAGGCACCTGGAGAGTTATCCGAATAAGCCGGGTAATGCTAGGAAAGGCTGAAGCGTGTCCCATCTGCGGTTTGCGGGATCAGCAGTGGAATTTGCTGTAAAAATGAAAATGTTTATCATATTTCATCCCAAGAATTGCCAGCATACCGGGAATAACTGGTTGAGAGTGGGTTCCGGGTTGCATGATCGAGATAGGAACCTATCTCTGGGCCGAGCTTCCTCTAAATGGGCGGTGCTACTGGAGAATCGGAGGAGGTGATTTCAGGTTGTACATTTTTTAATCCACTGAATGTCGTGGTTACATTTTGGTGGGAACGTCGACCTGAGGTAGCCTTTGTGCAGTATTTATATGTAGGGTCAACTTTGGTTTCCAGCGTCGACAATCTTCTAGCAACTGTACCTTTTATTGCACCCTTGACAAAAAATTTGAGTACTACATATGTTACAGTTTCCTGATGGAGCGGTATATTATTCGGTACTTGTGACGTTGCTGGTGCTACTGAATATTTCCTGTCTATACATGGTTTACTACATCTACCGATGGATTGTTGAACGCGACTTGCGGTTAGACAAAGAGCTGCGAAGATACAGGAAGAAAGTGTATCGCCTGATCGACGATAACCGGTGTGATATTCACATGTTTTTAGACTTTATCTTGCAAGAAAATATCAGAAGACAGAAAGGGGCGCTTCAAATGAGGTGTGCGCTATGTGAAGCGCGACCGGATTGTGATTGCGAATTTGTCTTCCTTGTTTGCTATATCATGGTTTATTATGAGAAATAGAGGGCTTCTTCTTAGAGGTTTTGAACCACTGTAAAGATATATGTATTTACATATGTAAGTAGGGGCATTGTAGGTATACGTATCGTTAGCCCAACGGGTAACTACTTGCCTTAAGCACGCTACGATTAGACACGCTTACCTGTTCCATACACTGTCGTAGTAGACAGGTGGACAAAAGCTGATGTTGCGCCCCATTTGCGGCTCGAGAGTACGCGAGCAAGGTGTTACAAGGCTCGCCCGATTCGCAATCCACTCCTTCGCCGCAAGCACCGCCCCGCCGTTGGTTGCCACGTGACGCTGCTTGAAAAGACCGGGCGCAGTTGAGGCAGCTAATGCATTGCGGCTCAATGTCATGGGCACTGGAGCAACTGGAGCTACGTTCGTGAAACTCGTCGAACACTCCCCTTCCCTATACCAGGGAGCAATGTGGCTGAAATAGAGGAGGTCTTTATTCGGGGTTTTATAGGGGATTCTCTCCTTTTTCTTTTCCAGACCACACCCTACCTCCAGCTTTATGAGAGGACGCTCTTCCACACCTATTTTATCCTGAAGGTTGCGTTTACTGTCTGTAATTTGAGGTTCAGGGTTTGTGTTTGAGGGTTCGAGTTGCGTAGTATGAATATTGTTGCGCTAGTGACGGATAAGCTGCCATGAATGGCTCTTCCATGTGACTCTGTTTGTGTGAAATCGTTCTTTTCGTGTTACATATAACGCATGATCGGCAAAATATTCACTTTAGTGGAATTGGACTAATAGGTGAGTGTTTCCAGGATGACTACGAGTTTGGAAAATATCGAAACTCCGCCACCAACGTATGATGAATACGTTAGGACGTGAAACATGAACGGTGAGCATGAATATGACTGAAATCTTTTTCGTAATTTCTTACGATTCAATAATATCTGAAGGCAGCGCCTATCGAGGATTCTGATGATGCTTTCAAGCTAAAACTTCGAAAAAAGCGTAAACCGACACCAGTTATTCTGAGCGCTAATTTGTGAGTAGGCTTCGAGGTGGTAGTGACATGGGCAAATAGTGACATACACCACGCCTGTGGACGGTGGGTAAAATGGGGCCAGAATATCGCCGACCCTGTTCTGAAGACTGCTTCGTATTTAAATGCTACAACTATTCTAGATGGTACTCGGAAGTTTGACGCATATATTCGGAGCTTTTTCTTTAGTTTTCACTTGAAGAAAGTGATGACAATAGTTCCTATGGAGACTATTGGCTTGGGTAGCAGTCCTGCTCAGGAGACCATAGATAACGATTCAGTGGCAGTGTTATAAGGCGCCGAAATCCACTTCCGGGTAACAAAAACAAATCCACCTTGATGTGCAAGTGGTTACGACGGCAGCGTGCCAGATGATTCCGATGTCGTTATCGTCCGATTTTTATTGTTACAGCCGACGATTAGGAGTTATTTGCTGTCCTGGAACAAAAGATATGCACAGGCTTCCGGTGATTAAAGATTTTCCAGGACACTGCTCTTCGACTTCGAAGAAAGCTCCTTGAGCCTTATGGATCTCAGCATATCTTTGTATGTCCTTCACTTTACGAGTATCAGTTATACATATTTGACTACTACAGATATATAATACAATAAATGCTCAGTCGTGTTTTTGTAACAGCGTAATCTCGGTCAGATGTTGAATGAACCAGCTGCAACACTAAGTCTTGTTTTTTATTCAATCCCGCTTTCATATTAAGCGGATGAGTACGCTTTGATGCCTCTTTCAATGTCTCATTTAGGAAAAAATGTTTAATCAATAGGAATTTTTCGGAATTATTAGAATGTAAAAGTGTACTCGTCCACCTCAAGATAATGAATGGACCACAACTGGATAGCGTCTTCCGTTTCTATAAGAGAATAGGACGAAGAAGTCCCTGGTGTGGCGTCCTCGCCTACTGCCCGAGCTCTCCATAGTGGATTCGTCCAGCGGAGCTTCACTATTGCTCTGCGGACATCGTAAGTAGAGGATGACGACAAATGAAGAGAAAACGCCGAACAGGACCTTCATCCATTATCTGAACAATCTTTGACTGAACAGCTACTGTAATACGAGATGGAAATAAGCAGTGGACTCGGGCTAGGTATCTAAGATGTGCATTGAGGCTAAAAATCAGTTTATTAAGAACTTGTTCCGTACAGGAGATAGATCAAGATGAAAGCTTATTCAAAAAGCGAAAATCTGAGGGCCCATCGATGTAAATACCTTTTCCCAGAAGTTGGTCCCACTGCAATCATCGTAATGAATTACCAGTTGCGCCGCAGCATTGCGCGCACGCAGCAAGGCTCTGCGGCGATACAGAATGGTGCGGCGTGAATTTCTGATACACTTCGAAATATTCGACCTTCGAGCTGAATTCTAACCGATTGTCCCATGCTTCATCACCGATGGCTTTTGACCTTCCCTCCTTCCTCCAACAATGTCCATAATGGTCAACCAATTGTCCGTTCATCCCAGCCTCAGACTACCTCTGGACCGATTTATTAACCTCCGTGATAAACTCCGCCTATTTCTTCGTCACGTCTCACCCATCTCCCAGTCTTTTGAACTATCCTGTAGCCGATTTATAATTTTGGCAGCGAGTCCTGCTCTTTTGGTGTATCATCCGCACACCATTAGAAACTCACTTCCTTTCCTTAACCCGCTTCTCTCCCGGTCTTCAGAACTTCTTGCAGCCGAGTCACAAAGTTTTGTAGAGAACTCCACCCACCTTGGGAATGCCCCGCTCACCAACAACTATTGGGCTTCACTCCTTCCCCACCTCTATCCACCTTTTTCCCGGTCTCCGGGACTTGATGGAACTGAGTTCTGAATTTCCGTCGCAAACTCCGCCCACCTTTGTCACGCTCTACAGACCAATAGCAGCTGTCCTCCCGTGCGCTGTCGGACTCGACCCACTCTTTTCTCGGTCTCTTGGACTTCTTCGAAGCGAGTTGTGAATTTCCGTCGCAAGCTCCTCCCACTTCAGTCATGCCCCGCCCACCGATGACACTTAACCTGCACTCCTCCACCCACCTCTTTTCACCTATTTTCCACTCTCCGGGACTTCTTGGAACCGAGTTCTGAATTTTCGTGGATAACTCCGCCCACTTTGGTCATACCCCGCTCACCGATGACGATTAACCTGCACTCCTCCACCTACCTCTATTCACCTTTTCCGACTCACTAAGGCTTCTCCGGCCCGAATTATGAGGGCTTGTAGAAAACGCCGTACACTTCAGAGCGCGCTCCGCCCATTGTGGGTGGACCTCCGCCAACGTGGTGCATGATCGGAGCACCTTAGGCATTGCTCCCCTACACCAATTTGTTTTCTGTTCTGTTGGCTTTCTCCCAACCGAGTTACGAAATTTTTCATGAAGCACTGCTTTTTCGGACAACGCCCCGCCCACCGGTGTGGGTCTCCCTAATTCGATGTGACTTACCAAGGCACACCTTTACCCACTTTTTGGCCTAGTTTCGAGGTTGCTGGAATCGAAATATTGGTTTTCGGTACTGTCCATTTTGACGCACGCCACGCCCTCGGGGAGGGGGGGGGGGGGCGGGGCTCCGCTTAGCTGATGTGTGTTTTGTATTTCGTGGGACCTTGCAAACCCCGTTCATACTTGACCCGGTCTCTCCAGGCAGATCCCGAGGAGCTATGGAATTTCGTGACGGGCATACAGAATGAAAGGCACGACAGACAACAGACGACAGAAGAAGCGCTTTATAGTAAGTAGGATAGTTGAGAATGAAGTTGTGGGCAAGGATTAAGCTGAGTAAGTTGGATGTTACCACGAGGAGGATACCATGATGGGATTGGTGGCCGAATAAGGGGAACCTGCCTAGTGGAAAGACCCCCCAAGGTAATGATCCAACACGCCAAGGTTATATCCCAGCGATCTATCATGGCCGTCTTGCGCAGCTGCCCCCGCAAGACGTCCATGATAGATCCGCTTGTTCTGGGGGGCATCAGTCCCCAGATATGGTAACTATGGTGGTCGAATATTATATTTTACTTTCTTTCACACGTTACACTTTATTTACTGTCAAGGTTTATTGTTTTCTTTATCGACATACGAACCAAACAAGAACCTAGCTCCTTACACACGAATTTTGATTCTTTGAGTGTGACCTCGACTTTGCTTGAGACTCGAGACTTTGAGAATCTTTCCTTGCCTACGTTCTCTGCGGGTCCAACTAGAATGCGTTTCCATGCTCAGAGTGCCCCTGCGGAAACTGCCTTTGCCCCCGAAGTGGGCGGCACGTCTGAGGAACTACTGAGGAGGACTGGGCGGACGGTTCAGAAGACCATCGACTAGAGTTCTCAGGACTGTGACCGCGACGCGGTCTGCGGTCTCCGAGATAGCCCTCGTTTGCCGCTTGCGGGCGGCTTAAATACCCGTAGCGATGATATTGATTCCTGAGATGACATCATAAATGGGAATTCATGACACTCCCCACACGAAAGATGTAGAGGCAATAATTAAGCGTCATAAGAAATAGCTTCCTCCCCGCGGAACGTTGGGGTGTAAGAAAAACTAGGTCACGATCACCTGGCTTTGGTGAAGATGTTGAAGAGAAATTGACGACATAAAACATACAATGCTTAGATACTCACATAATCAATCATAAAAGGATACAATAATATTTATGCAAGCGAATCTACTAATTCTGGTGCCTTTTACTTCAGTAGCGATGATGCCTCCTTGTTGTCGTCGTCCTCTGAATCCACTCACTGACTCGATCACATTCAATTTCCACTATCTTAAATGCTTGATGTTCTTTTTTTTGTTTTGATAAGCGGCCTCTCGATCCCAATTCTATTACTTTCTCATCTAAGGTAATTGATGAACTAAATGACCAATTGACGAAGTCTGTCTACATCGGCGAGTCGTATTGAATCGAGCAAGATATGATTACAATGAATGACATTATCGACCAAGAGTAATAAGGATATCAGTGCATGGGATGGAAAAACAAATTGTACGGCAGCAAAATTCAATGCATTTCCAAGTTACAGAGGATGGGTAATCGGCGATGTGGTGATGAAATATGAGATTGCTTCCCCGCCCCGTATTGGATAAAGCTCTGAGACACTTGATTTTGACTAAAAACTGGAAGCTTGACATTCTGAATTGAAGGACACATTGAACGGAGAAGGTAAACGTTGAACATGCGAACTTTGAATAGGGCAATTATTGATATTAACATGTTGGAAAATTAAGTGTCCAAGGAGAGGGGAATCAGATCAAAAATGGAAATTGAGAAAAGTTTAGAATTCAAATCAAAAAAATTGAAATTGAAATGAAAGCTAAGGATTGAAAGTGAGGCAAAATTGCTTACATTGTGAAATCGATACGGGCGAACGCACATATGGTTGCGGCTGTTCCGCCCTTCCCGATGTCCCGCAATAATAATAAAAACTTGGTTTCTTACAGGACGTGGCCATATGGTTAGCCCTAAGCAGACAACGCTCGCAGCGTTGCGATCGATAAGCTTGCGCCTACGGTCGGTGAGGGTGCGAAAGCGAGAACAATCACTAGAGTGATGGTTGCCATCGCAAAATGCGCAACGTAAATCCTGCCCTTCCTGCTGGCTGCTTGGGCCTGGTTGGGGTGAATGCTCGCGGTATGGTGGTGGCCGCGGTGCTGCTGCTAATTCACGAAGTAGGTTCTTCTGCTCCTGTAGTTCTTGAAGGACTTGCTCGTGCTGGTTATACACCTGCTCCAAAGCATTCAAGGTTCGTTCCATGACCGTTTTCATTGTGATCGTGCGTTGATCAACCACATGGAGTAACTCCTCTTCACGTCGAGCGTTTTTTTCAAGTTTTGAATTTGATGTTGTGCTTGTTTTGATCTTTTTGCTCGCACGTGTCGTTTTGAACGCACTGCCGAGCCTATTTCTAATGGGTTGGATGTCTTCAGAACGTCCTAGAAGTCGATTGACTTTCCTATGAATTAACGACACCTCTTCTGCGTCGCGGTTAACGCGCGGCTCGTGTTGAAGTTGGACCTGTAGAGCTTGATCTTGAACTGGTGGGGCTCCATTGTGTTGTTGAGAATCGTCGTTCGCGTTGGCTTCGTTGCTGGCGGGTTCAACAGGAACCTCTTCTTGTTCCTCATCGTCCATGTTTTCATGAGCCGGCTCTTGGTCCGCCATTCTAAAAGGGGAGGTTAAAAATAGGCTAATAGACTATGACGGATGTAAGGAGAATGTGACTAGTGATTGGAATAGAAAAACGGTAAGCGGTAATGTTGTGTGTTCTAAAGGGAATCAAAATTGGAACGTCCGATAATCGAAAACCTAGGTCTAAAATACGATAAAGACCCCAGAATCTGAGTGAAAGTGAAGGATTGCTCACTGAAGCTGCTCTAAAAACAGGTGGTGACTATATTTCTGCTATTTCAGGAGATAGCGTACGGTATAGCGAAGCAGCAAAAATGGAGAGCGAAGAAGCAACTTCATAATGTTCAAGGAGAGCTTGAGAGGAACTGTTAGTAGGCGAGGCGGAAGCTGAAAGAAAGCGAATGTTGAGGATGTGGAAGCCGCTTTTGTATGGTTGGCTTCGCTGAAGCATAGATATCTAGCGGCGATAAGCGCCATAGTCGGTAGGAGGATGAGAGTGAGAACTGTATAGACGTAGAAACGTTTACAGACGTCGAGAAAGTGCGTGATATCGGGCAGCTCCCATTCTATGCTAAAGTAGTCTCGATCCCCTTCTGTTTCATTGCTCCATCGTTTTGTATATCTCCAAAATGGAGTCATCCCGTTGACATAGTTGAGTGTTCCAACAAGCTCTATTATTGTAGTTTGGAAGCCGCATTGTACGCGGCATTGTTCGTGCACCTGCGCCCTATTGAAAAAAAGCGTGATTTGATTCTCATTCGCTTCTCGCGTGCATCTAAGTACGAACTGTCGCACACCGCACGTTACTTGTGCGGTTGCTTGTTGGACGTCCGCTGTGCAACTTATTGTGGCTATTGCTCCTTTGGAACAGCTGTAGCAGCCATTAAGAGTCTTGGGAATTACATTGCAATTGAAATTGAAGACTTTTCGTTGCACTTGAGCGATGGTTGATTTGATATCAAGAGCCAATTCGATTGCAAAAGCTTTCGCATGGATTTTTGGTGTACTTTTAGGTCCCACGAGCACCATACCATTGGGGATAGGCACAGGTAATGTATTAGAAAGGTGCTGTATTTGTGAGATATCATTGTCGGTGCAATAACATGACACCGTGTTTTCGGCCGGGTTACATGTGCAAGTATCACGTACGCTGCATTGACTTGAATTGTTGAAAATGGAGGGATTGTGTGAGCAGGCGTAACTAAATGTGATGCCATCGTTCAGGTACACGATCGTTCGATTATTGGTTAAAAACCGTTTATATTGTATTGACATTGGTAGAAAGTAAAAGGATGTTGCCAATCACATTCTTGGAGGACGAGTAAGCAGTCGCCCACATCACCTCTCACCTCATGACTATTCAAAGAAGTTGGGAAGCTGCAGATCTTCAGAGGGTGTATCACTGGCGCGAGAGATCTCCGAGATCCGAGTACCCACGTAATATGATTAGGTGAATCTCCGACTGGGAAGACTGCGTCTTTCCTCTTGTGTAGCCTCATGAAAGGCGCAGTCTTGCGAGTTCAAGCCCGAATAGTTCGGAATCAGGTTTAGATCACTATCATAGCGCCCGCTGGGGCATGAGACTCATCATACGTTGTCTTAGGGATCAGTGGTACAATCCCTATAAGGTGACATCCCGAGATGGACGCCGCAGGGCATCCCCAAAATCCACCAAAGATTCTGTATTATAGTGATCCCCGTGAACATTATTCAGCTTACACAAGCTCCTCAAACCAAAGATCTGTTGAAATTCGCCTGCCACACTTTGAGGCCGGCAGAGCCCTTACTCGGGCATCTTTTTTTCTTGACTGTACGCGAAGTTTCGGATTCTTGGGTAAAGTACAACGTTTCCTTTTTTGGCATCTCACGAAACGTGTTTCTATTGCTTAACTCTCATGATGTGGAATTGGAAAGTTATCGAATTAACCTGCAGGCACCGGTCTGACTGGCATGTATTGAATTTTGGCAATTACTGTATGACGTTGCTGCAATTTTTGGTCTCTTGCTGTCACACCTGGGTGATCGACAGAGGACAAGCTATTACTTGTTGGCAGCCCATGGGCTGTACTTCCACATGGCCACCATATGGCTAGAAGTCGTAAATAAAATGTGGAAAAGGTTTCCATTTTCCCGTGGTCGTTACGTCAATTTCTACCACGGTCACATTCCGCCTCTGCATGCTCCTCGTTGAATTTTACATCTTGAGAAGCACCAGTTTTTGATCTTATTTTTTGTCTTAGATAGTTCTACAACGTCTACATAGTGTCTTAACGGCATGCAATGTAAAGCACACTGTTATGAGTACTACGTAGAAGAGCGCGACGCCTGAAAAATGGCCACCCGTGGTCAGCATTCTGGATGGTGATCATTAGCGCACAAAATGTACACGAAATTTGCTCGCAGAATGGGCTGGGAGAGCATGCCCAGTGAAACGCTTGAGTTGAATTGCCTAATAAAGTTTTGACTACCACATGATAAGAATGTAAAATAATTTCGGCAGGAAACTGCACGTTCACGGACTGCTCTGGATGGTCAATCTCTAAGCAGTAATCATTTGCGCAAACCTGCATTTTGTCTTGAAATTCTGACATTTGAATAATGATCCCTCCTTTTGTGCAGCGTACTATGCCCTGTGCGTTTTCTATGTTCGTATTTGATTGAACGATTCCGCATAGGCTCGCCAATAACGCAAGCATTAGCCAATGTTGCCAGTATGCGTGCGATCGATTCGTTCCCATACTGTCTTGCGTCTGAGTGGCGTGCACGGAGTAGTTTATCTGTTCCTTCGCGCGACGTGGTAGCCACGTCGAGTTCGTCCGACCGCGCTGTGGTATTCCGAGTTCGTTGCCTCGTGATTGATAGGTGCGTCATCTTTGACGTGTTCTCTCGGTGCTATTTGCGGCATTTCATCTTGTGTTGATTTTGGTTCTTTGGCTTGCGTAGACGTGTTTGTTTCGTCAATTTCTAATGGTATAAGTTGATTTATTGATCTGGTGATGTTTGACTTTGCTGTTTTGAGTTCTACCGATCTTATGATGTCATCCTTATCTTGTATGAGTTTGGTAACCAAGCCCAAGGGCCATTCCCCGCGAGGGGTATTTTCTTCTATTATGAGCACGACTTCACCGAGGTAGGGTTCTTTTCTCGTGAAACTCCTTTGTTTTATCCTCGTTTGATGGAAATTTCGCAGTTCCAACAAATAGTTGCTGGTCCAAAATTCCCAAACTTTTTGCATATATATCAGAAGTTTTTGAAAAAGTTGAATAGTTTCTCCTTTTGTTGAGGTCAGAGGGTGGTAGTCCGAATCCTCATCTTGATCGTTGTAAGGTAAGAGATTAACATTGGCGTAGGGTATGATAAAATCGATAGGCCGAAGAACTGCTGAATCCTCTACCGTACTACCCGTGTATGTAAGTGGTCTTGAATTGACCATGGCTTCACACTCCGGTACCATGGTAGCAAAGTCGTTTCCTTGCAGTACTTTTTTTCGTGCTATTCTTTTGAGTGTTGATTTCATGACCGCGACCATACGCTCATAGAATCCTCCTTTCCAGGGGGAAAGAGGTGTGATGAGCTTCCATTTAATACCCTCGTTGGAAAAGAAGTTTTGAATTTCTTGAGTGGGAATTTCAGTGCGGTCATCTAATGTTTCAATAATTTCGCGGCCGAGAGTGAAGTTTGTCGCATTATCTGATATGATGAGCTTTGGTTTTCCTCGTCGTGCTACAAATCTGCGTAAACCGTTGAGGAATTCCATTGCGCTCAAGTTATCGACGATTTCCAAATGTACTGCTCTTGTTACCATGCATGTTGACAACAGTACCCATTTCTTTTGTTCCTCTTTCTCGCTGTCCATCACACGGAACGGGCCGGCCAGATCGATGCCGACATGTAAAAAGGGGCTGCTGGCATTGTCCGTGATTGCGGCAGCGGCGGGGAATTCGAATAAAGGAATGGTTTTGAATACCATCTTTTGCAACTCAAGCATGATTTCAAATATTTCTTGACTATTTGTCGTCCTATTGGGATCCAGTAGTTCAGTCGTATATTGGCCAATGTTCCATTAACGCCTTGATGTCCGCAGCGACGGTGAATATCGCTGACAAGTAGTCTGGTGAAGTTGTGATTTTCCGGAAGGAGAATTGGCTCTTGAGTTTCCTTTGCCAAGTGCTTGGCTTGAATTCTTCCTCGGCATCTAGTAATTCCGTTTTCGTTCGTATATAATTGTAAACTATTCAGTTTCGCGTAGCTTTTTTTTGAGTAAATCGTTGCCTGTGCTGACTTAATCAAATTCTGTTCAGCCATCCTGAGGTCAATGGGTTGCAATGATGTGAGTGGTCGGTCCGTCACTACGTTTGTGATCTCAGGTATGGCTTTCTTAAATATTTCTTTGTTCTTTATTGAAAGTTTGTTGAAAACGATGAATTTGAGAAATTTCATGACCAGGATTCTTTTGTATTTCTTGAATGATGAATAGTCTTTTTGAAATATTGATAATTGAACGTGCTTGCCAATGTTTGTGGCGAGCATATTATGAAGTGGTCCCTGTGATTCGAAACTTTCTTGTTTGTCGTACGACATCCAGGAATATTCCGCTAAATTCGGCCATGTTGAGTTGTCACTGAGCAGAAAGGGAGGACCCGTCCACCAGTTATTGTTACACATCTCAGTCTTGGTTAGACCCTTTGTCGCGCAATCCGCCGGATTAAGCTCGGACGGTATGTACTGTAGATGGCAAATTATGCCTTTGTCTGACCAGCTCTGCAGCTTGTCGCGTATTTCTATACAACGATTGTCGACAAAGGTTCCATTTTTGTTATTGGACTGGACCCAGTTGAGAGCCACCTGTGAATCACTATACACACGAATTTCACTTATGTTTAACCGTATTTCCTGTAATACAAAATTCGTTAGGCGAATTCCGATCAGGACGGCTAGAAGCTTTAATCGTGGTATCGTTACTGGTTTCTTGTTTTTATTGATCGGCGCCAAGCGCTGCCTAGCCATCAGCAGGGTTACGCGTATTCTCCCATTCTCATCGAGCGTTCGAAGATAAGCCGCTGCAGCGAACGCTCGAATTGACGCATCGACAAACACGTGGATTTCATAGCGATTATTCGCTGCGAGGTCTGTGGCCGCGCGGGGAACCGACATTTCGAATCCCGCTGCGTTTTGACAGATTGATTGCCATTCATTTTTGAGATGAAGGGGCAACTCTTCGTCCCATTTATAATTCTCTTTCCACAAATCTTGAAGAAAAAGCTTCGCGGACAGTAACAAGGGGATGAGAATCCCAAAGGATCGAAGGTTGAATGCGCTGCTTGTAACACCTTGCGCTTGGTCAATGAAGTGGAGTATTGGATTCTGCATCGAATTGAAAATAAGTCTTGCTGATGGTTCCATGGGATTCCAAGGATTTTTATTGGCTTGCTAGATGATAAGTCTTCGTGAGCGATAGAGTTGTTACAGTTTTCGTCGTTTGTAATGTATTGACGCAGATTCATGGTCATATTATTGAAGACTTGTTTTAATAAGTAATATTTCTCAACAAGCGACTGCGTAGAGTCGTCTGTGAGTAGAACGTTGTCTACATAGAGATTATCATTGAGCTGCGTTCGGAAGTTTTTGTTGAGGTTTGACTGTTTTTCGATACCATACTTGATTGAGATTGCCAATAGAAATGGGGATGCATTTATCCCAAATGGTAGACGACAGAATCGCAGTATTCTGACATTGTCTGGTGTTGGGGGCCGTGTGGTATCTTTGAGCCAAAGAAATCGAACGGCATCTCTCTCCGATTCTTGTAGGTGGATCATGTGGAATGCCTTTTCGACGTCCGCGATCATTATTTTCGACCCTATTCTTGATCTTATAAGAACTCCACACAAGCTGGGTAGTATGAGCGGCCCTTGATATATAACATCATTGAGGCTTAATTCGCCTTTCATTTTGGAAGGGCGTCGAGGACAATGCGTGTTTTCGTTGTTGCGCTTTCCGCTTTGATGACTGCTTGATGAGGGATGTAATAGCATGGTGTTGTATTGTCCGTTTGACCGCGAGGTGCATCTTCAATGAATTGCTTCTTGAGTTGTTCGTTGATTATGTTGCAGTAATCTTCCTAACATTGAGGACTGCGCTCTTTCATCTTGAAAAGTTGATGAAGTCTGCTTAATGCCAGGTTGTAGTTTTGGCTAGGCAGTTCTTGTTCAGTTTCCAAGGAAAACGCACGAAAATCTTATTGCCTCTAAGTTGAACTGTTGAATAGAAGTCTGCTATTATTTGTTCATTGATGTCGCTTTCCGTGCTTTCTTCTTCAATTCCGATTGTATTGAGCTTCTACAAGTCAGAAATATCCATCTGTTTTGTATTTCCATCGAAGTTCGTGTAGGTGTGAATAAGACGTTGACTGAAATTATCCATTTCAGACTGTGTGCCGTCCGTATGAGGAACTCCTGCTATCACAGGACCGAAAAGGGTCGGTGTTAGGAAAAGTCCAGATGGAAGGCGTATCACAGGTTTGTTCGGCTTCATAATCTCATTGAATTAATCCATACCAATAAGTAGCTCGGGTACTACTGTACCGTTGGTTGTTTGTGAAATTCGCTGCAACTCTTCACTGGAAAAATGCTCCTGGATGAAGATCTCATCCTCCGGGAGCAAAAAGCCCATTCGAAGAGGGGTGTAATCCGTTCGTTTGTTAGAAGCTCCACCTTGATATAGTCTCCGTCTTTGTTGTACAGGGGCGTGATTACCCTATGTGCCCGTTTCTTTTCCGCTCTTCCCCCGAATGTATTTACTACAATAGTGGTTTCATTTTGAATTTTAAGATTCTTTCTACGTGCAAGTGATGTTGATATGAAGGATTGATCTGAAGCCGAATCTAGGAGTGCTAGTACCGTCTCTCGATCTCGGCCCTCAGGAGATTGCACATGTACGGGGACGACCATCAAGCGTACATTGGTGCTGTTTATAAAAGCATTTGTGAATTCATCATTGATCTGTTCCATAGCTTGAGTGTCTTGAATCTGAAAGTTGACAGTGACATTGTCGGATGATCGTCTTCTTGGCTTAGGTGATGGACTGAAGCGAACTTGACGCTCCGGAGTTCTCGCAGGCGAAGCAGAATGTTCGATCATAGCCTTGTTGGTTGTATCTCTCTGTGAGGGATTTTGTAACAATCGTTGTGGGGATTGATTGTAGCGGTTGAATTTGAAGGGTCTGCCGTAGTGGGCTTGTTTGTTTGGTGAATAGCTTCTGCTTTTGAATGGCCATTTTGGAGAGTAACTTCGTTGTCTTGAATAAATTGCCCTGTTGTTTGTTCGCCAAGGGAAGGGTGAGGTGTCCCTCCCTTGGTGGACATTAGGTCTTTCGATCAGACGATCGTTGACGTTGACGGTCAAATTATTTGATTGTGGGGGCCTCCGCAATGAAGACAGTTCTGTTTCCTACAGAATGCTGTTTGGTGTTTAGGGCTGAAACACTTCCAACATGCGTTAAGGTCACGTAAACGCTCTATCTTTTGAGTAGCGTTCCAATATTTATTACAGTGCTGGAACTTGTGCTCTTTACCACAACCCGTGCAACGTACTTTCGATATAGTGGTTGTGCTTGTGTGAAAAATGGAACGTTCACCTTGAGATGGGTCCCTTACACTGTCAACGTGCTCCTTGCGTCTGATTGCTATTGAGAGGTTGTCCAATAAATTATCCATATTCCATATGTTGCCTGAGTCGAACTCTTTCTTGGCCATCTCGTCTTGAATGGTTTTTGAGAACGTCTCTAGGACCATTGACCTCATGTTAGTGGTGTTTACTGCCTCTCCCTGTCGTTCCAGGGTGGCTATAATAGCTTGCACGTCATTGAGATTGTTCCTCAGAGAACGATGGTCATCTTGACATTGTTTCATTGACTTGAGCTTCCGAATCATCTGTATCGTAATACGTCGCGGATCTTTATATTGACTTTTCAGTTGATTTATCGCCTTTTCATAGGACTCTCCTGTCCTTGGTATCATTTGAAGTGTTCGTGCTGCATCTCCTTTGCAGCAGTTGAGAAGTATTGATAATTTCTCGATATTTGAATAGGGTTGCTTGTGTACCAACTCCTCGAATAACTCCCAGAAGGAGTCGAACTCGGAGGGTCTGCCGTGAAAGTTTGGTACTCGCAGTTCATTTCCCAAAAGTCTCCGTTCCAATGTCCATACACTTGTTGGAGGGAGATGTTGACTCGGGCCTTGTGAGAGTAAGTATTGATTTGAGTATTCTGGTTCCCTTTCTCTTTTGAAGTCTCGTTGAACAGCTACTTCTTGGCATTGAAGTTCCACTACACGGACTTCGAGTTGGCGTACGAGATTCTCCGCTTGTTGAAGTAGGCCCTCTCCTTCTTTCTCCATCCAGTAGTCATCCAGCTGTTGTTCAATGTCTCCTTTGACGTCTTGAGTGAGGGTGCCAATTGACCGGTTGCAATCGGCATAGTAATCGCTGATCTCCTTCCTCCTTTGCTCCAACTTGGATATGAGGTTCTTGACAATCATATTCTTTGAGATGAGGAAGAGGTCTAGTTCGTGAGCTCCCACAGGAAATTTCCACGGCTCTTCGAATTCGCGGGCTTCTAGAAGCAGGCCATGAAGGGCATTGAGATGTCTGGTTAGCCTCTGTTTTGCATTTTTCAGGACAAACTGCTGTTGTGCCATCACGATGCCGATGTTGCCTTGTTGATGTGTGTTGACAGCACGTTAAGTATCTCTGCCGCTGAGGATGCGATGAGTCCTAGTGCGAGGAGAAACAGGTTAGAGGGGCATATATATGCTATTGTTATCATGTGGTCTTATCGGAATGAAAAGTTTTGATATGTTGTGAATGTTTCTTGTGTGCGCCTGTGTTAGTGGCTGGGGTAGATGTATTGGAAAACACTTCTTCCGCCTCCCATTTTTTGAAATGTGTAATGGCATCTTGAAAATGTGGGGAAAAATGAGATCTCAAGTTTTCTCTTGAAATTGTTTTGAGAAGCTAAAGCTTGGAGAGCTTTGTTTCCTCTCAGAAATCATTAAGATCGATCTTTTGTGGTCAGAACTGCATCGGATAACTTCCTCCTTTTTTCTAAAGAATTCACCGAAGCCTACTCTCGGCTAGGTGTACTTCCGTTTTATTAGCAGGCGAGAACCAACTGTGTCACTTCGACTCGAATGAGCGAAAATTCTGACTAGGAAGGCTTGAAAACTTGTGCTCGAGCTTATGCGCTTTCGTTTAATCTTTAATTTGGGGATTATGCGATTGATAATCCCTTTGACTTCAGTTTAAGTTACGATTCGTTTCAAATTGCCCACGCTTCGATCGTCCACCTTTTTTTCTTCATCGATGAGTTACCTTCTATGCATATAGAAAATAAATCTGCAACTATTGCCGGCTGTACAATTGAAGTGTTAAGCTATAGCTCGCTTATCTGTCCAGACTATTCGTCTGCCACGAGTTTTCAAATTTTCCTTCCTCATAAAGTGTAGTGTACCTACGGTAGAAAGAATATAGTGCGACTGAACTTCCAATCTGAAGAAATAAAATGAAACCTGAAAAAAAAAGCTAGAACAGCAGACTGCTACCTGCCTCGTGATAGATGCGCAACTTGGGCCCTAAGAGCGCACCTGCGATAGGTTTATGCCCGGGCATTAGGAATCTGTGTTCTACGTAAAACACGAGCGTTTCGTTTTTGCCTTTCCTATTACGTTGCTTCTCTTGGGGGGTAAAATATTCGTATGGTCGAATTTCAATGGATTTCGATTGATTTGAATTTGAAGAATAGCGAGTTCATGGCGCACGACGAAGTCCTGTAAACTGAGTGTAAATAACGGACAATCTGATTGATGGAACTGCTCCACGCCATGATTGAATTTGGCCGATGCACCATGTTCTGGGGGGCATCAGTCCCCAGATATGGTAACTATGGTGGTCGAATATTATATTTTACTTTCTTTCACACGTTACACTTTATTTACTTCAACGTTTATTGTTTTCTTTATCGACATACGAACCAAACAAGAACCTAGCTCCTTACACACGAATTTTGATTCTTTGAGTGTGACCTCGACTTTGCTTGAGACTTGAGACTTTGAGAATCTTACCTTGCCTACGTTCTCTGCGGGTCCGACTAGAATGCGTTTCCATGCTCAGAGCGCCCCTGCGGAAACTGCCTTTGCCCCCGAAGTGGGCGGCACGTCTGAGGAACTACTGAGGAGGACTGGGCGGACGGTTCAGAAGACCATCGACTAGAGTTCTCAGGACTGTGACCGCGACGCGGTCTGCGGTCTCCGAGATAGCCCTCGTTTGCCGCTTGCGGGCGGCTTAAATACCCGTAGCGATGATATTGATTCCTGAGATGACATCATGAATGGGAATTCATGACACTCTCCACACGAAAGATGTAGAGGCAATAATTAAACGTCATAAGAAATAGCTTCCTCCCCGCGGAACGTTGGGCTGTAAGAAAAACTAGGTCACGATCACTTGGCTTTGGTGAAGATGTTGAAGAGAAATTGACGACATAAAATATATGATGCTTAGATACTCACATAATCAATCTAAAAGGAACAATAATATTTATGCAAGCGAATCTACTAATTCTGGTGCCTTTTACTTCAGTAGCGATGATGCCTCCTTGTTGTCGTCGTCCTCTGAATCCACT
>MU869135.1:19407-29975 GCA_036418205.1 Ostertagia ostertagi
GCGGAGTGGCCTGTCTCTATCTCCGACACACTCTCCCCCACAGAGCTTACACATTATGAGATTAACAACTTCTGACATCATGCTATCGCCATCATTTCTAAAAGGAGAGATCACGCACGAAGGGGCTAGACAGAGTCGGTCGTAAAGACGATTTCAGGGCCAACTGTTTCTCCAGAATGTGGGGGAATCTCAAGCAATCTCACAATTTCCTGGAAATCTGCATCTCGAAGGAGGTACGAATGCAGCGCTTGTCATATGAGATACGAAAGGAACGCAGAATAAGTATAAGTAAGTATAAGTTTATTAGGTCTGCAAAACACGTGAAAAAGAAAATGAGCATCTCTATACGAAGAACAGACTGCTTATGAGCAGAGCTATTCCTACTAATTGCATTTGGTATGTTGGAGTACTCAAAACCACCTATTCTTATGAACAATTTGCGAGTGAAACTATTTTGAACCTTTTCAATTGTATATATGTTTCTTCTTTGAGGTATTGAATACCGTAGTGCTAGATTCAACCAATGGTCTCACGTAGGATTTGTAGGCATGCAGCAATGCATTCTTATTAGCCGAGGTTAGCCCTTTGAAAATTTGAAATATGCGTAAGTGAGCTGTTTGACTTTCGTTTTAATATGTTCAGAAAAGTCTAGTTTATTATTATAATGAATGATATCTTTGCCTGCTCTTCTTTTTGTACGTTATCCGTATCAGCTCGCCGTCCATGTCAAGTCGACCGCCCATATTGAACATGAAGCATTTTCTTTCGCGATACTCTGGACCAGTATAATGGTACACGCCTTCCGATGGCAGTGCTCAAGCAGTTCGGAACGTGTACCAAAAATGGCCTGTTTGGTGTTTGAGGGATAGGCCGAACTGCAGAACGATGTATTTTGATTGCCTGGTTTTCGATACCACTTACGATTAGTCCTACGGATTCCTTGTGAGATCCTACTCGATAATTTGAGAAGGCAAGCCAATTCTCCGTCGGCTTTCCTCGTGTGAACTTTATGTGTTGATGCTAATTCAGAAGTTCGAAATATGTATTCAACCCAGATCGATTGGATTTGTCCCGGTCTCTGAAATGCGTATCTCTAGGATATTGTAATAGTGATGAGGTTTCCCCACGAATCTGAAGAGACAGTTGGTCCGGAATCGTTCTATGACCAACTCTGTCTAACCCCTCACTATTTGATCAGCCTTTTTTTGGAAACGACGGCGATTGCACGATGTCAGGAGTTGTTTATCTCATAACGTGTCAGCTGTGTGGGGAGAGTATGTAGGAAGTAGAAACAGGCCACTTTTAACTCTTTCACTTTTTCATAAAAAAATTTAATTATAAATCTAACTGACTTGAAAAAAGTTTAATTTGTATTAAACCTAAATTAACTCAAATATCAATAATTCTTTTACGCTAACAACTTTTGAAAATTTTATTTAATAATTACTACAATAATGTAAATCAAATTCTTTATACCTCTCCTCCCTTACTGATGAGCACAGGGAGAGGATACTCTTTCGTTTAGTCTCCGTCTAAGGGCACGTGCGAAACGGAGACTAAACTACTCTTTGAATCCCACCCCCTAAATAAATTTTGAATAAAACACATATAAAAATATTGAGATCGAAAAACAAAAACAAAAACAGTTTTAATTTTACAAATAGAAAAGTTTAATCATATATAAAGCCATTACTTTTATTGTAAATACTACAGTCACATAGCAGCTCGAGGGAAACCCGACGCTGTGTGATTTTAGTACCTGAAAAGGGTTCACCAAATCTTTAAAATCTAATTTTAATTTTGATTCGAAAGTTTCAGTTTGCTACTCACATACTCTACGCTATAATTTTTCATATACTTACAACAGTTTCAATCTGAATGTTTGGCCTAAGGTCAACTTTCTATTCCGACCAACTGGTCGACATCTTCTTCGTCTCGGCCAACGGCCGTCATGTGTCAAACTGACACGCCTATTGCTACTTAATTATGTTGTTAAAATTCTCAATTATACGCTAGATCAATTTCTAGACCAACTCAAATTTTGTTACTTACATACTATGAATGACAACTTATTATATTTACAACAGCAATTTGAATGTCTGACCTACGGTCAACTTTTTATTTCGACCAACTGGTCGACATCTTCGTCTCGGCCAACGGCCGTCATGTGTCAAACTGACACGCCTTTTACTACTTAATTATATTATTAGGAAATATCTCTCAGTTATACGCTAGATCAATTTCCGATCCAACTTGGAACTTTTACTTACATACTATGAATTTTTAGTTACATGCTATGAGTTACAACTTATTATATTTTCAACAGCTTCAACTTTGAAAGTTTGACCCAAGGTCAACTTTCAATTTCGACCAACAGGTCGACATCTCTCTTCATCTCGGCCAACGGTCGTCATGCGTCAAATTGACGTGCCTTTCACTATTTAAAAGTCATATAAAAGGATTTCTACTGATTATTCACTATAGCATATCAGAATCAATCACATGGCATTAAGACAAAATACAGAATTAAAAAACATTTCAACACTAGTTCTTCATAGTAAAAAAGGCATTAAATACAGTCGAGACATTAATAATAGAATGATATGATTATCCGCCTGCTAATAATATGAATACTGAACGTACCCGATTTATTCACTCAATTTCTTACGTTTACCTTACCACTAACTTCGATATACTTCAGTATATCAGCCAACCTTCCCAAAAATCTCAAATCAAAAAATCTCAAGTCAAAAAATCTACACACTTTATTCACTTACACTTTCATGAAACCATATACATACACATGCTTTTTGTCTTCCTTCTCTTCCTTATTGATTCTTCAAGAAAATCCATTAAAAATTCTTTAAATACGGGGGCCATACCTCTTTAAAAATAGGGACTCTTTTGATAGGGTTATAAAAGTGGATACTAGCAAGGGGTAGGTACCACGCCCTCGAAAGGGTCAACAAATTCTTCCTCACGCAAACCTTCACAAATGTTAAACATATTTCAAGGCTAGCAAGTGCCTAGGGCAAACCCCTTTAAACTTCCCCTTAGGTATGTGGGTTGGGCCCCTCACATACTTTCACTACGGCCTACCACCAATAACATAAGCAGTAATAATTACTACCTCAGTCAAGTTTTTCACAAAAACAAGGTGAACGGCTTATACAGCCTAGACAACTTCGGTACCACCAACCATTCTAATCAATGTAAAGCAGGATGCAATAAATGTGACATGATAAATAAAGAAAATTATATTATATCAAATACCACAAATTTGAAAATCAATACATACATAGATAATAATGCAAATTGCGGTAGTGAAAATGTAATCTATTGTCTTAGCTGTTTAGAATGCGGATATCAATATGTAGGCCTGACTACTAGAAAACTCAAAGAAAGAATGACGGAACATATGTACCATATACAAAAGAATGATCCAAATAAATACGTATATAAACACTTTCACGATAAATGTAAGAAAAAGCTTATTTCTTTCACTATACTTGATAATTTACAAGAAAATACAGACAAGATTATTTTACAAAACAAAGAAGTCTCCATGTCATCCTTTCTTGGAACCTCGGCATTTGATGTTATATGTACTGCAATTATTTTTGTACTATGTGCCAAACGAGGTTTTTAAGATGGAATCTTTATTCACTGGCCTGACGTTTCGACCGCTTCGTCTTCTTCAGAGGCCTGGAGATTGTCTGAAGCTTTTGATTCGTTAGCTATTCGATCCACCACTCCGCAGTTATTTGACGCGAGAAGTCAGGATACGACGTGAGAAGCAGTGATGAAGACTTAACTCACCGATGATTCCACCTATGCGGAGCAGTAGCTCACGCCCTGTGTTAGTTGACGTCAGTAAAACGAATGAGCTCTACTCGTCTCGTGATGCCATATATTTCCGAAATCTGTCAATTTGCACGTCGCATTGATAGCTCGCACTTTGAGACAAAAGGCAAGAGCTCATTCGTAATCGACGGACATTCGTTTCGGCCATTCATTCTAGGTTTCCTTGCGAAAATCCAGAATGATTCCAATGCTTTTCTGGATGAAATCTCAGTCTCGTACGCTAACACAGAACATTTAACATCAAAGTCGTTCCCATTGTGCTCCTCAATCTTGTGCTTGCCAAGTGGTGTAGCTACATTACCACGCCTCTTCCCAGCTAGATGCTCTTGAATACGGATACCTAGTGCTCTCCCAGTTTCTCCAATATACGTGCTATTACATACCATACATTCAAGTTGGTAAATCACCCCAACCTTACCACAATCCCCTGAACGTGCCATTTGGGCAGATGATACAGTCTGAAGTCACGCACTGCCTGTCATACAGTCTGTTTCGAACGAGCTGCCGTTTGATATTGCTATTAGGACGTTAACTAATATAACATCATCTTGCAGCTGAGCTCTTACAATACTGTGATGTATTGCAGTGCTGACTCGATCGGAGATGAAAGGGAGGCACAAAGGTAACTTTTCTTGGCGTGGTACGTGTCGCTGTTGGCCAGCACTCGATCTCATGCGATGCATTGGTACCGAATAGCCGTTTTCAGCAGCTATTTTCAAAGCTAGTTGCCTTGATTCCTGTCGTTCTTCATCACCAGAACACATCCTGGTTGCTGTTGTGACATGTTCTTAATGACTGCATTTTTGACTGGACCAGGATGAGCTGATGTTGCGTGAATCAGGATGTTTTTGCAACTAGGTTTTCGATACCACTTTATGCTAGCAGTGCCATTAGACAACTTGATTTGCGTATTCAAGTAGGGCAGCCAATCGTTCCTTGGTACTTCTCGTGTGAGCTTGATGTACTGGGACTGCTCAGCAGTCGGAAGCATTCATCCATTTCAGACTGTGTTGATGTTATAATGAAACAGTCGTCGATATATCTGCAGTACATCAAAGGCAAGCGACTCAGTACTGGTTCTTCAATTTTGCTCATAAAGCACACGGCAAGTACTGGCGCTAATCGCTGACCCATGGCTAGTCCTCTGATTTGAGAATAGTACCATCCTGACCATTTAAATATGTTACAACGTAAGCATTCTTCAACCAGAGTCATGATGTGTACTTTATTTAGCCCGAACGTCTGGATGTTGTTGAGATGCCTATCTAGCATTTCAGACAAAGCCTGCAGAGCTTGTTCATTTTGGACGTTAGTATAAAGTGCAGTAACATCAAATGACTCCATCACACAACTTGCTCCAAAGTTGGAACTGTGCAAACGTTGAAGAAATTGGTTCGTGTTGGTCAGATGGGAGGGAATTTTGGTCAGCAACTGGCTCACAATTGTGTTAAGGTACCACGATATTCGATCGGTTGGCCCACCAACGCAGCTTATGATAGGTCGTATTTTGAAGGTGTCTGGTGACATTGATAGCATGTCGCTTGGAGCAAGTTTGTGGGTCTTGATAAGACTGTAGAAAACTGGACAAGTGGGTTTATCTAGCTTAAGTCTAGTCAAGAACTTTTTATCGATTCCAGCTGATTTTCCCACTGTCATCCATACATGATTGAGGTGTCTATACTGCTCCACGAAGTCTTCAACGGTAACGCGGCGGTAAATCGTTGAGTCTTGCAAGTGGAGCTCTGTTATCTCGCGGTCCAATGATTGCGGCATAACAACAAACTCCCCACCTTTATCGCTTACAGAGATGCGTATTGTACCGTTCGATCTTAACTCACGTACTTCTCTGAACCCTTGCCATTGCTCACGAGTCATGTTTTTATTGTGAAGCTGTCTGTATCGATTAAGTGTGGCTAGCACACCAGATGCCAAAATTCTGAATTCATCTTCCAAGAACATCTAGCTGGGAAGAGGCGTGGTAATGTAGCTACACCACTTGGCAAGCACAAGATTGAGGAGCACAATGGGAACGACTTTGATGTTAAATGTTCTGTGTTAGCGTACGAGACTGAGATTTCATCCAGAAAAGCATTGGAATCATTCTGGATTTTCGCAAGGAAACCTAGAATGAATGGCCGAAACGAATGTCCGTCGATTACGAATGAGCTCTTGCCTTTTGTCTCAAAGTGCGAGCTATCATTGCGACGTGCAAATTGACAGATTTCGAAATATATATGGCATCACGAGACGAGTAGAGCTCATTTACTGACGTCAACTAACACAGGGCGTGAGCTACTGCTCCGCATCGGTGGAATCATCGGTGAGTTAAGTCTTCATCACTGAGTGCTCCGTAGTATTCTCGACGTTCTCTGACGTCGAGAATACTGTAGCGGTTGATCGAATAGCTAACGAATCAAAAGCTTCAGACAATCTCCAGGCCTCTGAAGAAGACGAAGCGGTCGAAACGTCAGGCCAGTGAATAAAGATTCCATCTTAAAAACCTCGTTTGGCACATAGTACAAAAATAATTGCAAAACAAAGAAGCATTTTGGATTAAACTACTTAGTAACAGCCTTCCCATTCGGAAATAATGACTGTATAAAAACGTATGGCAACATATCCAATATCATTAATCCGCTCAGTTATAAAGCTGAACACCCGTATTTCTCACTCAGAATCCTCAAGAAAAGAGAGAGAAAAGGTAAGAGAACCAGAACAAATAAGAAAAATGACACCTTAATAGCAATTAATAGATTCAAAGAAGTATTAGATAACACATCTGATTTCAAAATATTTAAAAAAGAATTGTATAGCATAATAACTTCAATGGAATTACTAGATATCACATCCGAACCTTCAAAAATATTTAAAAAAGAATTGTATAGCATGACTAAACGTGCTATTACTCAAATAATACGTTTATGCTATTCAGACTCATTTTTCACAAATATGCAAGAGGAAAAGAAGTTCATACTTTTATGTCTATTATGCAAATTTTACTTCAAATCACCTAACTTAAACATAATAAAAAACAGTGATAGAACCTATTGCAATTTGCCCACTTACTATATAAATAATATTTTAGATTATGTCAATATAAATAAAATAATGAACTCCGAAACCATAACACATGATACTTCAAAGCACCCTTCATGAAACTATACGTTTTCAAATGTATCAAATTATGACAAATCAGTCGTCAGAATACTGTTCACTACATGAAACACTCAAACACATTACAAATAACGAAGTGGTCAGAATTCTGGACTCTCAATGCATTTGCGAATCCAAGCAATACGAGAAATATATAGATAAATCTCATAAACATATAATAACAGGAAATACTGAAATTATTAACAACAAATATATCAGAAACCTGCTAGACAAAGGATGTAAATACAGAACTCCCACGAACGTATCAAAAAGATCCATAAGAAGTTGGATAGAGGAAACAACTAACACTTATGTAGACATAGTAAAAAACAGATATAAACTAAGTGAATCCATATTAAGGGAAATACATGACAATATCAAATCGAGAATACAAAAGACGTTGAAACCTAAGCTCTATTCATTATCAAAGATCTTATCTTATCCTGAAAGGTTGTGTGTAACCGAGAAACAGTTTGTAGTGGCGCAAGAAACGTGATCCTATCCGAATCATGCTCTTATGCCCACCAAGCTCGTTCACTGGACGTATGGAAACAAATAAATGAATAAACAAAATGATAAACCATCTTCAAGATGCCCAGTCCTTCCATTCCTCAATCAGCAGACTTTTACAGTTCGCTGAATCCATTCATATGCAATTGGTCCCCTATCTCATCCACGTACTTCATAAATGGGAAGCAAATTTTGATGATCAATAAAATAGGAAGTAGGGTTCCGTTGCGAAGATAAGCTTGGCTTATCTCTGCATTGCGAGCAAAACTACAAGAAAACGTACCACCGCTTTTA
Source organism: Ostertagia ostertagi (assembly GCA_036418205.1). NCBI lineage: Eukaryota > Metazoa > Nematoda > Chromadorea > Rhabditida > Trichostrongylidae > Ostertagia > Ostertagia ostertagi. The sequence goes on from MU869135.1 coordinate 27,229, forward strand.
TCAAATTTTCAAAACTCTGACAACCAAAGACATTAGAGCACCCATTCCTCAATCATGCAAATTAGCGAGAAACAAAACAAGCTGGTATTTTGCTAGAGTACACGAACACATCGTTCGAGGACCTAACAAACAGAACGGCACCATAAAACCCTGCGCCCTGTTCCTGACATTAAGAGACAAACGGGAGTACAGCTCAGGGCAAGCGGCAGGTAAGAGAAAGCCGTAGTAGTGACCAGTGTCGTCGATGAAACAAATGACTCGTTCGACCAGAGGGCAACCTTACAGCACGATCTGGCGGAAGGTTGGCTGCAGAACCGACTGTAGAAAATGGCAACCTGGAACGCTCTCGGTTCTCAGTTTTTGTCATTCATTTTACGGGGTTTCGCACCATTATTATTACATTGCTGTTGATGTTCAGTTGTTCACTAGTTTACTTACCGAAGTTCGAGGTTCGCTGGATAGAGTACTGTGACTTGGTTTCTTTCGTGCCAACTGGTCGAAGCAACGCATGTACGAAATCCGTGAGGTATCCCAGTTGCCTTTTCTACCGTCGGGTCTGCAACCAACTTTCCGTCAAACCGTGTGCTGTAAGTCGTCCTCCGGCTGAACGTGTCATTCGTTTCATCGATGACACTCCAGGCCATTGGTGCAGCTTTCTCTTACTTGCCACTCGCGAAGAGCGCCTTGAGCTGTACTCCCATTTGCCTCTTGACGTCAGGAACGGGGTGCAGGGCTTTGTGGTGCAGACCATCTCTGGGTTAGGCCTTCGAACGGTATGTCGTACTCTCTAGCAAAATACCAGTTTGTTTTGTCTCTCGCGCTAACAGCCAAACACAGTCGTCAGGCACGCAGAGCTTTTCGAACCTAGGAGATTCTAGATGTAAGTAGAATACCAATTCCCAAGAAAAGGAAAGCTCATATTAATAACAAAATGGAATTTCCCATCTTATATCATTCCTCCTAAGTTTTGGAGTGTCAGGTGACGTCACTGAATTTCATCGAACATTCAGTATTTCCAACTTTCCTTTGTTTCTGGATGTGCCTGGAGCACTCTAGTCAAAAGCACTTTGTGTTCGAGATTTTGAAGAGCTACAAAATGGAATTGGCAAAAGCCTCGTCCCATGCGCGCGACTACGAAAATTACGCTGATCGACGACGTGCTAGCAGAGCAGGAACAATGCGAATCAACTACCAACACCTCGGTCAGAGGTGAACCGAATATGCGTGACCTTCTTCGACCCAGTTGCGACTTCTTCATCCCAGTTGGTTTTCGCTCATATAGAAGAAAATTTTAAGTCAAACGCCATCCGAAATAGTATTTTAGAAAAAGCGTCGTCGCCCTTACTCGTGATGATGATTTGATCCACTACAAGGCGGTATTCCTGCTCGTGCATTAAATTGTGGAAGTATGCTGCAAACCCATTTGGCCAACTTTGGGCTGCACAGAGATTGGCCACCCAAACCTTCGATATGAATGTAGCGAATTCTTTGTTGTGGTCAAGCTGAAGAAGTGCTCAAAACAACAAGTTTTAATTGGTTGCTAGCAGCTGCTTTTCAGGAAAGATGAAAATTTCAAGTACGTCACGCGCGCAAAGCCAATTTCTGTAGCGTTCTTTTGAAGAAAATTACCAAGTTCATACAATACCGCTACTAATTTTTGTTCAATCGACGAAATGCGACGCAGTCAGTCCGTCGCAACCGTCGCCTCGCCATAACTCGTGAACAAATGGATTAGGTCATTCGAAAGTTATACCACTGGATAGCTCTGCTCACGAAGAATCCAACGGTTCAGAGGACTATTGAGTTCCTCTGAATTTTCCGCTTCATTTTCATGAAATTTATCAAATTACCTGAGGCTGACTCATTAGCGAGCGTCGCTCGCTATAATTATAACCAGAGGGGAACAGATATTAATAGTAGTATTTAGCGAGTAATAAAGTTATTATATTACTCCTATGTAAAGTGAAAAAGAGACTGTTGTGTTCTTCAGATGGTGCTCGTCATTTTGATACCGAATTCATCCCAGGTGGGTCAGCTTTGTTGAATGTCATTTTTGCATGGAAAAGCTCCTTTGAGCCAAAGTATAGCGAAAACTAATAGGATCTGAGCCTTGTCACTTAACTTCCTTTTCTACAGAGCTCACCCCATTGACGAGAAGTTTTTGAAGTTCCTACCTAGCACCGGCTGTCAATTTCGAGGCCTTGAATCAGAGCGAAATTCACATTTTTTCATGGAAAGAAAACAGTACAAAAAGTATACCATTGAAATCCTCGGGAAAAATGCTTTACATTAATATGAATTTCAAGTCACAAAATTCTCTATGCTTTTTCGAGTTTCATCGCGGCCATCTCTCCTGCACTAACCATTCTACCTAATTGGGCGTCTCGCCGAGCCGCTGACCTCCAGATGTCTCTCAATTACCAGAGGGCTTTTGTCGCACCTCAAGATCAACGAGAGAATGTAGGACTGTGTTATTTCTCAATGAACAGAAAATCATCGATCACGATTAGCTTTTTTTCTGTTGAGAGCTCATAGTGTGCCTCACTTACTATTACCAAATCGTGACCCACTGAGTGAAGCATGACTCGCTTTCTCCCGTTGGTTCCCATCAAGTGGGAACTGGGGGACAATCATGATAAGGAATAGAAAATGAGTCATGCTTCACTCAGTGGGTCACGATTTGGTAATAATATTATAGTATGTGAGGCACACTATGACCTATCAACAGAAAAAAAGTTAATCGTGAT